>PVHY01012522.1:0-44216 GCA_004024945.1 Uropsilus gracilis | reverse complement strand
GAGAGGGAGGGGGAGAGGGAGAAGAAGAAGGAGACAAAACAGAGAAAGAGGATAAAGATTCCTGGGGGGTTGGGGGTGTCTCCCCTCCTCCTGGTTCTACTCCAGCCCTGCCCTGGCTTGTCCTGCCCTGTCTGGTGTGTCTGTGTAACTGCTAGAACCAATAAAGAACCTATACAGACCAGTGAGCCTGATGCCTGCAGGACACTTGGCATCACAAACAGGCTGCTTTTGAGACAGTTGGCGACAAGGCTGGGATAGTTCAAGGCAGACAGAGAAGACATACCAGTCGTGAAACGGCAGGACAGCTCAACACAGAGAAGATTCAACTGAGTCTGAATCTTGTCTTCAATGCCTGAAATATTTACTACCTCTTCATTTATAGAAGAAGTTTGCTGAGGTTCATTTCCCGTCAGCGCTGGGCAAGACCTTCTTAGCAACCCAATGTAGACCTAGATATTGTGAGGGTTCACACTTGGGTTCCTGGTGACTCTCAGAGCTTCTGTTGGCTACGTTACCTGTCACTTCCATTGACCTGCCATTGGTCACAGCAAATCCCATGGCCACAGTCCACAATGGTGTCACATTGCAGGTTCCCTAATAAAGAGACACCTGGACAGGAAGGGATCTATAATCACTTTACAGAAAGAAAGAGCACAGGATTGTAAATCAAGCCTAATATCAGGTAGGTTCAATAAGATCTTATTTAATGCTCTTAGCCGCTGATGTGTGATTCCAGAGAGTTCAACAATACCAATGATTTCTCAGGTATTGCTTTGAGGTTGTCTTTATAGTCCACAGACTGTTCCAATCATTTTACAGATATTGAAAATATTAATGCACATCTTGAATGTAACCGTGACAAGATTTCAGAGTCCACATTTCTATTTGCCGTGAGATTTCAGTGAGTAGAGTTGGAGGCATGGAGCAAACATACATATGCATTTGGGTTTTCATGACTTCCAAGCCTGGTGTAGTAGCTTAAACTGATCCCTTCTCTTTATCCTTCCAGAAACCGTTTGCAGTAAGAATTGAAATTTATTGTTTCGTGGACCCGAAGTTTGAGTTTTACAATAACTTCACAGTAACTAACTCCTCCAATGGTCATTGCCATCTTTTCTCACGTACCATGACCTCTAGCTCCCTGCAGCCATCAGAGGGATGAACAGGAGCATCCCAGCTCCTTCTGCCTTTCAGTACATTGTGGTCTTTAAGAAGTGGAGGTCACTTTTGATGAAAAAAATATGACATTCCAGACTCACATTGCCTCATGATTCTTGTCATGAGGACTCTACATTTGATACTGGTATTTCCTGAACTGGGGCTGAAAACAACAATCTGATCAAGACAATGTTCTGGAGGACCCCTTGAAGGTCGTTGACAACACTGGAAAATTAAATGCTCCATGCAGCGAAGTCTTTAAAGAGTCTCAAAAGAAATAATTTCACGTGATTATTTGAAATTAATCAGCTTAAATGGCAATTGGCCTGTTGTTAAAAACTGAAGCATAATGTAGAGCTCTCTGTGTAGCCCATTCATGATTTACCCATTAAGTTCCCTTTAGATGGTTGTTTGGTTTCTAATGATTTATTATTACAGATCATCTTTCCTTTGTATCAGTTTTGTCTACAAAATGAAACGTAATAGCCACAAAACCTCAATCAAATATCAGACTAATGATTGATTGTTTACGTCTTCAAGCCCAGCTTTAGAACCCGAATCCCTGATTTCCACTCACTTCATTCCATCATTCAAGCAGGTTCATGGTCAAGGGTAGTGATGGACAAGTCCTCTTTCTAAGAAGAGGTCACAACAAGGTCACGGCCTAGGCTGGCTGTATCATGGAGGAATACAAGCGACTTGCAATCTTTTGTGAAGTTTTGCCACTGAACCTTTGAACTATGTTCCTAGAAGTAGGTTGGGACAAGAGTAAGTCACATGTAAATGTTTAGGTGTTATCAAATTCTTCTTAGTATTTGATTTTTTTCAATTTCTATAAGTGATATATGAGATTTTCATCAGCATACATTATAGACCCTCCATGTGTGAAGGTCTCATGTATGAATTCAGTCAACTGACATTAGAGTTGCTTGAATCCATGAGAGAGAGAGAGAGAGAGAGAGAGAGAGAGAGAGAGAGACAGACAGACAGACAGACAG
The DNA here is from genome assembly GCA_004024945.1 of Uropsilus gracilis. Classification (NCBI taxonomy): domain Eukaryota; kingdom Metazoa; phylum Chordata; class Mammalia; order Eulipotyphla; family Talpidae; genus Uropsilus; species Uropsilus gracilis. The sequence goes on along the minus strand of PVHY01012522.1, from coordinate 42,060 downwards.
AGACTATCTATTTTACTGGTTATGTAGTTATCTTTTTGAAATTCTCCAGAGCACCCACTAAGCAAAGAATTTGCATTGCCTAATCAATTTACAAGGTCATCCTTTGGAGTAGTAATAAAGGACCAGAAACAATGAGACCAGAAGGAACATTCAACGTAATAGTAAGTTATTGGGGTGCCATTTGGAGAACCAGGGACTGGGGACTCCCCAGGTTTCTCTGCACTTTGTGATGTTTCTCACCCTCCCCCATTGGGATCAAGTAATGGCATAATTCTCTCCAAGATGAAGAATCAGCTTTCAAGGTTTTCATTTCCCTGTGTACCTGCGCCGAGTGGACTCTTACCAGGACTTGGATGTCATTTCTTCAGGAGGAAACAAACGATCTGTGGAGATTCATGCCTGAGGAGAGGCTCTGGAAGAGTCGAACTCAACCCAGCTGGCAGCATCTACCACTACAGGGCAGAGAGCAGAAGTGAGGGGTGGAGCTTTGTGTTGGGAGATGCGTGGTATCAGACACAGCTAGTCAAGTCTTCAAGATGGGTATTAAAGTCCCCCTTTATCATATTGTGAATTTTCTTTCATCTCCTTTGAATAATGATTTATAAACATATAGCTATGGTTTTAGGTTAATAAATCTTAATATCTATAATGACTATTTCAAATGGTTGCCTTTAGCATTGTAAAGTGATTGTTAACGTTTTGGGATTAAGGATGATCATAACAATCACGGAGATAGTGATCCCCTGCTTCCTTTTCTCTTGGAGGATGTCATTTGTTACTTTTTACTGTCCAATTTATTTATGTGGTTTCACTTCACTAGGCTCTTTATAGAGGAGTTTTAGATCTACTGCACTGTTAGCATTACAGAGGTTTCCCATATATCCTCTGACTTTGACATGGCCTCATCCTCCCCCCTGATCAACATTTCCCACCACAGAAGCACGTTGGTTACAGCTGTTGAACTTCCCATGAAGATACTATAATCATGCAAAGCCCACAGTTGACCTGAGGGCTCACTATTGGTGTTAGATATTCTATGGGTTCAGATGAACTGTATATGTATGCATATGTGTACCATAGAATGATACATATCCCTCTACTCTATAAAATAGTGTCATTGTCCTAAAATCACCTGTACATTGCTGGTTCCCTTTTTGCTCCACTAACAACCACTGATTCTTTTACTGTTTCCTGTTTTCTCTTTTCCAGCAGGTCACATTGCTGGTGTTGGACAGTGTATGCCCTTTATAGATAGATCGCCCACACTCAGCATCTATTTAAGTCTTTCCAGAGCTTGATGGTTTGGATGTACTTTTCTTTCATGTTCATTCTTCCTGCATCTCTTTGTATAAAGCCATGTCTCTTTTTTTTTTCATTCCATTCTTTTTCATTTTACTTTTTTTAATTGATTGTGTGTGCATGCACACACATGTATGTGTGTATGTATGTATGTATGTATGTATGTAACATCATTGTCTACCTCAAGGTTCTCCCACCACCTTGTCACCTGTGAAACATCTTAAACTCTAGTGCCCATCTCTCCCCTGATTTTGCCCACCTTCCCCTCTCTGCCTCTACGTTTCAGTTCTGTTGACAGTTTTAAATTTTTCTTGTCCATTTGTTTGTTTGTTTTCCCTCTATCCCTCAAATAAGTGAAACCATCCAGCATTTCTCTTTTACTTTCTGGCTTATTTCTGCAAGGATGATTCTTTCTAGCTCCATCCATAAAACTTACCTCTTTTATGCAGCTTGATGTTGTATTTTGATTTCATACCCATTCTGATTAGCTTGTCTTTAATAGGAATATGTTATTTATATTTACTGATACAACAATATGGTGATTGGTTGATCCCAGTTGTGAGGTATCTACATAGCTGTATCTGCTTCTATTGTTTTATCTATATCACTTATATAAACACAGTTCTGATATATATGATGTTATAGATGATGAATGCATATATATATATTTAGATATGCAATGCTGCATATGTAATGATATCATATATTTGGGTGCATTACATATAAAATATACTTATAATAATTTTATGCACACAGTAGCTACTTAAGCATGTGTATATAATCATGTACAATTATATATAAAAGATTCTTTCAAAATCTTATCTACTTAATTTGCTCCCTTTCCACAAAACTTTGTTAATTAGGAAGATTTACTTATTCATGGTCATGGTTATTTTTGTACTCATATTTTTATACAATATCATTAGTGTCTTCTTTTTCTTACATATTTTCTACTACTTTCTCCTATAATATTCTTTAAATTAGTACTCTTATTTTTCTCTGAATCTGGATTGATATAATACATTTTTAACCCAGCTACTGCATTTAGACCATACAAAAATCTTAATCTACTTTTCATATAATTTCCCCATTGTTTCCCATTTTCTGATAGTTGTGTTTTATCTACCTTGTCAGAATATGTTGCCACTACATATATTTACATCTTCCAGCTGGAAGAATGTAAGAGTTTGTAGACACAAACACACACATAGATACATTAACACATCTCCCAACTTCAAGCATGTGGACATCAATTTATCCATTCTCTTTTACTCCACACTGATATTTAACTTGGTGGGCAAATCTATGAACTGTTTCCCATTTTTGGAAATTCCTTCTCTGTATCATATTGTCCAGAAGACACATTCTATTCTTGTCAACCATGTGTAAAGGAATTCCTTCTACCCAATGGAGGTATGAATTTGTATCTGATCTCTTCCCCCAAATTACTAGCTGAAATCCACCCATCAATTTTTTGTATAAAACTAAATTCCTTTGTTTGCTCCACTTTTTATTCAAAGAATCTTCTTTCTTGCCTTATTTCTCCTCTGTTTAAATAAATAACTTTTGGCATATCAAATCTTTGCACAATTACTGGTTAAATTTAGTTTTGGCAATTAAAATCACTAATCATCAAACAAATCATGATGATGGCAGATGGAAACAATAAGATTGTGGGGAAAGAAAGAGAATCAAGTAATCTAGAGTGCAGTAGATTCTTTCAGAGGGACTGATGTTGGTGGCCAGACTGAGAACTAGTTTGGATATGAATGGAAATGAACAATGTATATTTTCCCTTTCCATAAGAGAGAGACTATTGTGTGGAGAATTGGCATCTATTCTTTTGTAGAACAATACTGCAGAGGAACAAGCTGAGGCATTCAAATGCAGAAAAACTTCAACATACCATTGTGAAAGAGATTTGAATGTCAAGTTTTATCACTGTTAATTACAGGATTTCTGTGTATCATCTTTGGATTATCAAATTTACAAATATCTTTTTTTTACCCCCAGTGGGGGAAAATCTACTTTATTTTATTTATATAATTACTTTGAATTGATTGCATGCACACACATACACACATACACATACACACACACATATATATTATATCATTGCCTACCCCGAGGTTCTCCCACCACCTTATCACCTATGAACCATCTTGAACCATCTTAATTTCTTGTGTCCATCCCTTCCCCAATTTTAGCCTCCTCCCCTCTCTTGCTTTATGTTTCAGTTCTGTCAACAGTTTTAAACTTTGTTGTCCATTTGTTTGTTTGTTTTCCTTCTATCTCTCATATAAGTGAAACCGTTATTTCTCTTTTTCTTTCTGGTTTATTTCTACTAACATGATTCCTTCTAGTTCCATCCATGTTGCTGCCAATGACATAAGTTTGTCTTCTTTGATCAATGAATGATATTCCATTGTGTACATATACCACATCTTTTTCAGCCATTAGTCAGTTTGGGGGCATTTGGGTTGTTTCCATATCCTGGCAATTGTGAATAGCGCTGCAATAAACATCCAGGTATATGTGTCTTTTTTAATTAGAATTTTTGTGTCCTTTAGGTAGATGCCCAGTAGTGGGATTGCTGGGTTGAATGGCAGTTCCACTTTGAGTTGTTTGAGGGTCCTCTAGATAGCCTTCTACAGTGGCTGGATCAGTTTGCACTCCCACCAACAGTGTAAGAGTGTTCCTTTTTCTCCACATCCACCCCAACACTTGTTGTTGCCTTTTTTTTTGGGGGGGGGGAGGGACATTCTTATTGGTGTTAGGAGGTATCTCATTGTGGTTTTGATTTACATTTCCCTGATTATTAGCAATGTGGAACATTTTTTCATATGCCTATTGGTCATTTGTATTTCCTCTTTTGAGAAGTGTCTTTTTAGTTCTCCTCATTTCTGGTTGGGCTTTTTGCTTTGTTTTTGTTAAGTTGTGTGAGTTCTTTGTGTATCTTTATTACCAGACCCTTATCACTTGTATGAAGGGCAAAGATTTTTCCCATTAGACTGGGTTTCTTTCTGTTTTGATTACTGTCTCTTTTGTTTTCTGAAGGAATATGGGGTATAACATTTTTCATTCTGAGTTTCAAATGCTCCATATGACAATTTGACACCAGCATGTGTTATATTACCATCACCAAATTCTAGATTCCATTCTCCACCATATAATTGACCCCCTTTACCTGTTTCATCTACCCCAACCACCTACCAACCCCTTTGGAAACCACCAACCTGATTTCTGTATCTAAGAGTCTTTTTATTTTGTTGGTTCATTTGCATTATTTCTTAATATCCCAAATCCACATGAAATCATCAGGTATTTGTCTTCTTGCATCTGACTTAGCCCACATAGCATAATTCCCTCAAGATCCATGTTTTTGCCAATGGCAAGATTTCCTCTTTTTATAGCTGAGTCGTATTTGACTATGTCTGTATGTCGCCTCTTTGTAACCACTCATCCACCTCTGGGGACACAGATTGACAACTTAGGATCACGGATTTATTTTTTTAAATAAAAGATAATTAACATAAGAAACCTTCCGTGTCTGCGCTCCCTGTCTGTGCTACAGAAATATAAGAAAGCATTACTATATTCAAGCCGTTACCTGTAGAGTCAAACATTTGTCACCAGATGGAGCACAGAGAAGGTTCAGAAGTAAAGGAAAAACCTGGTTTTAATACTCACTTCATTGAAGGACTAAAATATATGTTATTTTCTTTACCACAGCTGAGAAATATATGCGTATGTTTAATCAGTAATGTCCTTTACTTAAGAGTCTCATTTTCACTGGTGATAAAAAAGGACAAAATCATTTTAATTTGCAGTGAAGAAGATTTTACTTTGTCTAATAGAAAAGAATTTCTGAATTGGGGAGTATGATTGCACTCGAGTATGAAAACACATGGCAGAATGCATCCCATAATAGCTGCAGAGGACAATTTGTCCCCCACTTATTAGAAGATAAAACATCCCTTTTTGCTGTCATTGATTTCAGAGTATATGGGCACTTGCATTCTTGGTGACCTAATTTCCTACACACCTTTCCGTTTACTTGACAGCGGGCAAATATTTTAAGGCATCAATACCCTGTTTCCTTTTAAATTCAGAAATGTCTCCTCTTCCACTGTCTACTTTGCATGCTCTGGTGTCACTGCTGGCTCATGAGTGTGCACTGTTTGTACCCAGCTTGTCACAGGTAGAAGGTGTGTGGATGATGCGTGTTTCAAGATACAAGGTAGGTTGGGGGGATTTGATGCCAAAATTACCACTTGATGGCTGTGTGTACTTGATTAATCCACATGGATATGTCTAGCTTTAATTTAATATATTTCAATGGGAAGAGCTGTCTTTCTATTCTAGGTGTTGTGCTAAACACTAACCCTATCACTTCCCTTATGTCTTTGTCTATGTCTATGTGTATATCTAGATGTATATCTATATCTATACTTGTCTATATCTATCTATCTATCTATCTATCTGTCTGTCTGTCTGTCTGTCTGTCTGTCTGTCTGTCCCTACATCATCACTGTTACAAGGCCGGGTGAGAGGCTCAATGAATCCCCCCCCCCAAGCTGCCTGCTCTAAATAGTTTCTGCCAACCACTGCATCAAGATAAAATATACTCAGTTCATAAACCCTTTAATGGAAATGGACTTTAGTACAACTAATGTGTAATAGAAAGAAGGGAAGGGAGAGACAAAGAGTTTCTAAATCAAACACCCAAACTCATCCATCCCCTCATAGGTGAATGCCCAGTCAGACAGAGCTGGCCCAGAGCAGGGCAGTTGAGGTGCAAAAGTTTGTCACAAGTCTCAGGCACTTTCCAGTGGGTTCTGCTAGGGAAGGGGCAAGAGGGACCTGGCACGGCTGGAAGGAAAGGAGCAAAAGCAAATGAAGATAAAGACTGCCAGTGTCAGCCTCCCACAGCGCTCACCCCCACATCTGTTTTAAGTGTCTCCTTCATGGTTGCCAAGTTTCCAGTCCAGATCCAAAGCTTAGAAGCAAGTGTGCCTTTTCACAGGTCTCCATGTTCTCCATCGTTCTTCCTTTCTTCCCTGTTTCCTCGCCAGCTTTTCTTCCTCCCGTGAGTGGGCTGTGAACCTGGAACCTTCCCTCCCTGCATCTCTGTCAATCTACCTCATCACACTGACTCTGTGACTAAGAGAATGCATTGTTTTAATGAATGAGCCAGTAGCTACAGAGATAACAAATGGGCTAGACCTTGAGCCCCCAGAGTCTACCACCTGTGCTCCTTAACAGTGGTAAGGGAAGCTGAACCACCTCTAGAAAGGACCTGCTGTACAGAAGGTATCCAGCTAATGAGTATCTCTGAAATACTATGTCAAAAAACATCGCTGAATTCATAGAAGACAAATCTGCCTGCGCAAATACAGTATTTCAAAGGTGGTATCTGTGGGTTGTGCACACCACAATCTCAACTTCACACCCACCAGATCAGAAACTGTGGATGCAGGAATATACATTTTTTTAAAATTATTTCTTCTGGCAGATGCTTTGAACATGAAAGCTTGAAGGCTTCCAGTGCGGTTAAAGAATTATGAACTGGGTGTTAAAATCTCTGGGACAGTAATCTCCTATCTGGGACACTTCAGGTTAAGATCTGGGTCAGTTCTCTGCCACTTACAACTTCTTCTATGTGTGTATCCAAAAATCAGTATAAAATACGTGTGCGTGTTCAAAATAATTTAATAGCAAACCCCAGGGACACAGCTTCCTGCTGGTTTTTAAGTACAGCCTTTGAAATCAGCGGAATCGTTTATGCTGGCAAAGAAAATAATCCAGTGCTACTTACCAACAGCCATTTTGCCTGCTGTTACAGCCTTTGGGGTTCTAACCAGACACTCCTGTTCTCTCCGTACTGTATCTTCTACTACAAAAACTATATATGCTTGCAGCAAGCAGATAGTAAATAAATATCTGTTGTCCTTGAGAGGACAATTTCTGTACAACAGGAAAAGAATTTTCAAACTCCTACCGAACCTCCTCCTTGAACCTTTCCTGCCTGAAGCCACTTAGATATATAAAATGCTTGTCTCCCCAGCCAACATTTTTATAGAGCTTTCACAGGCAGGAGGAATTCATCAGAGCAAGTTCATACTGGAGGACTACCATGTCTTTTCAAATTTCTTAATTCATATATATTTGGCAATGGCAGATTAATACAAATTAAAGAGCAAGTGTACAATTACCTCAAGAGTTTTCCAGAGCTTCCTGTCATTAGCACATCAGCTGTGAGATGCAGAGAGGCTGTAAACATAGAGGTGATAGTTGATAGTGTGACAGAGACAGAGGTAGTGAGAGACAGAGAGAGGAGACATTCAGTCATTGCTTTTTAAAGAAAAAAAGTGGTGCCCCATCACTATAAACAAAAGACCAGGAAAAATGATAAAATAAGCTGACAGTAGAGTTGGGGCACTCAGCTAGGGAGGGAGGAGGAAGGGAAAAATTGGGGAAGGGTGGAGCACAAGATTCAGATGAAGGTTCGCTGTGATAGGGTGGAGGGAGAAACCTGGGGAATGCAATGATGATGATGATGATATATATATATATATTAGTCATTTTGTTATACTTACATATTTATGTATATATAATATGTAAGTAACAAAATGGCTAATAAATTTTTAAATAAAGAAAATAAATGAAAAATTGGTAAGGCAGATATTGATAATTAACACTGTATTTCTACTACAGCTGGTCTTAAAGTTGTGTGATTTGTTATCATAAACAGGGACACAGATCAGGTGCGTGCAGGAGCTTGTCATAACAAGCTTCACCTACTTCTCATTAACCAAACTCAGAACAGTCAGTGAGAAGGGAACCTATCAGTCTGATAACTAGATCATCCAGGAAGCCGTGGAGATCCACATAAAGATAACGATGCCAAACCTTGAAACTTCCAGTAGACCTTATCTCCTGAAGAATGCTGCCCTTATCAACCCTTTAGAAAACAGCTGATCTTTATCTTGCTTAACATCTTGTTTTACAGATAGGGGCATATTTAGAGAGTGTCAATACCTTGCTCCAGGAATAGCTAGTAACTAAATACATAGTCTTCCAATGCGGGGTTTCCTAACGTGGCAAAGCGTTCCTCAGGACAGAGCCTATCAACAGGCAAAATAACATCTTGACATCTTCAACCCTAGCTTGCTTCCTGGCCTTTAAGGAGAGAGAAGTGGAATTCATGCAATGTAGTATTCAAGGACCATGAGGCCTTTACAAGATGAGCCAGCAGATGGCGCAAGAGCCCTTCGAAAGATGCTACGTGGCGTTTACCATCCTGGAATTCCAATGACTCAGCCTGCAGGAATCAAATCACTGCTTGGGGAGGGATGACATGAAGTTCTGCGACTCCCTCTTTCACTCTCTTAAGGAGCAAAACCAAAACAAAACCCAAAAAGCTCCCCCTTAAACTGTAAGAGCTCTGACTTTCCAGCCCTACTTACTAATCAAAACAGGCTTCCCAAATCCAAATGCAATTAAAACTGAGTTCTCAGCCCTTTATCTCCTTCCTCCTGTGCCTGAAGCCCCCTCCGGGAACTCCTGCTGGGAGTTTTGCTTTGAAAGCCCTAATACGTGGCACAGGCCTGTGGGTCTGGGATCAGGGAGAGGGGCGGGCGAGAGCTGGCCTGTCAGGGAAAATGAAAGGGCTCTGAAAGATGAGGGCAGATGCAGTGGCTCTCTGTAGTGACAGAAACCTCTGCCAGGCACGCCCCAGAGACTAACAGCACAATCGTTCTCTCCCGGACAGACAGAAGCATTCCGTAACCGAGATTCACAGGACAAATTCCAGAGAGGTTTTCCGCTTGTTTTGTGGGGGAGGGGTGGGGGCTGATTGTACCCTGGGCCCCCAGGCGAGCAGGGCTCCATCAGATCCCTTCCCCAGGAACGTTCTCAGCTGCACGATGTGGGGATCTTCTCGGCTATTTCCAGGGAGGTGAACTCTGTCTCTCTCTTTGGAAAACAATCCTATTTGTTAAGTCTGACCACTCGCTTAGACACTGGTGAGTCAGCGGAGTGCTCCCGAGAGTTGTGCCAAGAAATTAAAATGTCAGGATGTTCAGACTTTGCTAGTTTGAGCCCTTTAAAAAACATTAAACAGCACAGGGTGGGAGGGGGGACCTCAAAAATACTACTCAGGACCAAGCCACGGGTTCCCTTCTTCTCAGAGCACCTCTCTGGACTGGGAAGTGGGGGACTCAAGAGATAAAGCCTGTGTGGGCTGGTGTGGGGAGTTTGGGGTGTGTGGTTTGTTAAGGGGGAGGATGCCTCAGAAAGCAGATGTGTCCTTTTCCAGAAAGGCAATGTCCAGGCCCCTGACCCTGATAGAGCTGTGACTTAATTCAATCTATTAGCAGTTTCAGCTATGACCCGGGGTAGAATTTTGTCAAGCTTCCAGATGAGAGTTGCTTATTGTACATCAAGAATTGGAGGTTTAGAGCAAGTCTAGAATACATTTTTCTACTGCACTGAAATCTTGTGGGGATGGAGACACAGATCTGATCTGCACATCCACAGGGCATCATACATAACCCACATGTGTGTGAGATGTGGTACAGAGCGGGTGAAGAAGAGCATAGAACACAGAAGATCTCACGGGGGGCCAACTAGGCATCACCACCCTCCATGCCAGTGTATTTCCAGCTGAAGTGTTTAACCTGAGCTGTTTCAGCTCTGGGCTTTCTGTGTGAGTGGCTCTCTGACCCTCTCTCCAAAAGCCTGGGGCTGTGGGCCGTATCTGTGTTTGAACACCCCTGAACTTCCATTTCCCAGTTACATTTGTTGAAGACATCAGAAAATTAAAATCCAAATGTGAAATTTCTGGTTTTATTTCCACTTCAGTGATCTGGCGAAGAAGCGACTGAGTGACAGCTGTCGTCAAAGGCTGTATGATGTCAAGAAAGCCTGGTGAAGAACATGGAATGTTCTACAACCAACAATCTGAGAAGTTCATGATGGGTTCTAGCAGCTTAAAAGAGATTTCTGGAACCCCTGACGTCATCTTTGCAGAATCTTCACTAGTCAACAGGGGAAACCAGCCATCAGGAAAACAGCTTGAGTCCCCATCCCCACAGGGTGACACAACCTTTTTGTCCCCATGCTTCTAAACCTAGGTGTACCCACTTATGCATGCACACATACATGCTGTTTGTGCCGGAGTGTGTACAATCTCTGGGAGGCTGCAACACGCCAAGACCTGGTGATATAGGTTAATGGTGAAGAGTGCAAAAAACCCTGATACTCATTTATCCTACGTGGAGTCACCACCTTCCTGCTGCTCCTGCTTTTGGGTTTGTGATCTTGGATTTGGTGCTGGGAGTGGGTGGGAGGCCAGGACCATCTTCTAGGGGGATCTGGAGGAAGAAGTTTCTGTGACACCAACTGTGAGACTCTAGGATCATATATTTGCACCTTAAAGGAACTCTGGGTTTTCAATAGCTCACATCCTACTTGTGATATAAAGGAAACTGATGGCCCTGAAAGTTTGATGAAATGGTACCAGGCCTTCCAGTGTCTTTGTTTTATTATTATTACAAATATCACCATGGTTGTCAACACGATCTCCAAATGTATTGTGCCTGAGTCCCCACTGTGTTCACAGTCCGGAGTCTTTACAGACACAAAGATAATCAAGACAACCTCTTCAAGGGCATAATGACCAGAAAATTAATGCAGGAGTCATTATTTGATACAGGAATTTTGCCTTATGCTTCCTTCTGGAGTTGACATTGCAAACATGCTCCTTGAATGCGGTGGTGGCATAGAAGGACCTACGAAAGCACAGTGAGGTGGGTAATTCCGAGAGGGTGCCAGAAATGGTTTCACAAAAGCTGTCTTAGCTGAGCAGGAAGGGATGAGGGTACATTTCCAGATGCACACAGCAGGGACAGAGAAGGACTGCAAACACTCATGGCATTTCCTGGAAGGGGAAGGTATGGGAGCTCTGGAAGAACATCACAGGCCCAAAGAAAGGATTTGGGTTGAAATCTCTTACCTGTGGCTTTGCTTCTGAGACTGTCTGTAGTAAAGAACCAGGTTTTTGTTTGTTTGTTTGTTTTGGATCACATATATATTTTTTCTTTACGTTGTTATCTACCCTGAGGTTCTCCCACCACCTTGTCTCTGTGAACCGACATCTTGCTCTCTTGTGCTCCCCTGATTTTAATCCCCATCCCCTTCTCTTGCTCAATGCTTCAGTTCCGCTGACAGTTTGTTAGCTTTAACTTTTTCTTGTCCTTTTGAAGAGACGGTTTTCCAAATCCCTCCGTCATTTACAGACTGATCAGCCACAGCCCACGGGGTTGGCAAATGGTTTCCCCAGGTGAGTTCGTGGCACCCCGTCTAGACCCTGGACAGCAGCACAGATCTCCCGCCACACACTGGGATGACCTGGCAACACTGAATGTCAAAGAGGACTCAGACCTTTGCCCTTGACTTCTGCTCTTGCCTTCATGGACCAAGACACTCAGCCCCGCCTTTCTCCATGACCCATGCTTTGAGTGATCCAACAGGAGAGGAGGTGCCATTGTGGGTGAAGTAAGCAGAGGAATGATTTGATGGAGGGTATGTGCTGGGAAGGCCCTGTGGGCAGCAAGCTGGAGAAAGGCTTAGAGTTAGGGACTCTGGGGGGCTGGATCAATGGAGGAAACCTTAGCTGAGCCATGCTTGTGAACATTCAAAGCCAGAATCCATCATGCATCAAAGAGCCATAGGATAAACTGTAATATGTAGACAGGGAGGGGTAGGGATCTCTGAAACACTGGAGTATCAAGGTCCAGTTACTGGAGGTTCGAGCCTGAAACCCTACAAGGAGACCCTGAAGATGTCTCAGGGGAGGGGGACTCCTCCCTGTAGGAGAGAAGGGGTATTTTTCAGAATCAAAATAACTCAGATTGTAAGAAGCAGAAGCTTGACACACCCAAATTGGTGGAAACACATCTACAATGGATTTTTTTCAGGTTGGTTGTAGCCAGGGTTCCGATTTGCAGCGGAACATTCTTGGGCTGTAAAGTCATGAGCAAAATTATAGATTTGTCCATGTAACCCTATCCCAACTTCCTCTTTGCAAGCTTCCTATCTTTCCGCAGACTCACAAACAAGCCCCAGCTGGCCTGATAAAATTAAAACTGCTCTTAGGTGCAAAAGCTTCCCGTTGTGCTAGGCCACCCAGAGTGCAGTTTCGCTGCTGTGGTTCAAATTGGTGGGGAGATCACGGGTGAAGGGACTGGTCACCTGGGTCATGGACTTGTCTCTCCTGTTACCCTACAGAGGGGAGAAGTGATTCCAGGAGTGATTCCAGTTTGCTGATAGCACTGGCTCAAACCTCTTTCCCTCTTACTCCTTTCTATTTACCTGATTCAGGTGCTCCACCATGCACATGTCTCTTTGCTGTGACTGCCACCCCAGCAGACTTCCAGCTGTCCACTGTCAAGATGAAGGAGGCTGGACCTCACCTTCCCCACCATGTTGTATGTCTTTTATTTTTGTCTCTTCCCGAGCTGAGGAGGAACGCAGTCAGTCTTTCCCCTCTTGACGTGAGGTGTGGATTGACTTGAACAAACTTAGGAAATTCTACTGATGCCAAATTTGTTGAGATTTTATTGTGAATTGGTTTTGAGTTTTGCAAATGCTTTTTATGTGCCAGTCGATAGGCTTCTGTGTTTTCTTTCTCTCTAATCTGTTGATATGATGAATTACACGGATTGATTTTTGGGTCTTATGTATATAGAATACAACCTCTTTAGGTCACGACATTTCATTCTCTTTATACATTGCTGGATTCAGTTTGCTTATATTTGCTGAGGGAACATTGCCTCTAAGTCGATGAGAGATAGTGTGTAGGTAAAATATTGTCATTTATAGGAATTGATCATTCAAAGGACCAAATATCTATTTCTCGTAAATATTTGGTCTTCATCTACAGCTCCTCAGTTCCCACAAACCATTTGAAATTCCTAGTGTTCAGGAGTGTTAAAGGTGTCTTTTGCTATGGTCATGAAGTTGATGTTGCAGAAAAATCTGAGGATGGGAGTTGGTTGCCAGGGGAAACAAACATGATTAGAGATTGGGGATTTTAATCCTACCCCGTGGCTTTCCAGGAGAGAGGGTCAGCTGCTGAGTTCAGATGTCATGGCTAAGGAGCTAATCAGTCACACCAATGCAGTATAATCTCCATAAAGACCCAAGAGGTTGGGTTTTTGTAGCGCTTCTGGATTGGTTGACACCTGGATGGTTGGAGAAAATGGCACAACTGGAGAGAACATGTGTGCACCTTTCCCCAGCCTTGCCTTCCATTTCTTCCATCTTGCTGTTTCTGTGTTATAGTCCTTATAATAAATTAATGATCTCTTGAGTAAATGGGCTTTTTGATTTCTGTTTGATGTTATAGAACATTAATCAAACCTGAGGAGGTGTCCTGGGAACATACGGCTCAGCCAATAGATCAGAAACACAGACCATGATCTGGCTCATAGCAGACCCTTGAATCCGAGGTGCAGGGTGGCCTTGGGAGATGGAAACTTTAACCTGTGGAAGCTGAATTGCGTTGTCAGATTGATTTAAATTCTCAGTCACCTTACTGGTGTCTGAGGATTGCTTGTTGGTGTGGGAAGATCTGTGCACACACCCACTGAAATTGAGCCTAGGAACCCGAAGGCAGTAGTTTATTTTTTCATGTGCATTCATTTTTTGGTTTTTCACTGGGCTAACACTGAATAAAATGAGTTCAAGTGTTTCCACTTATTCTATTTTCTCCAAGGAATTGTGTCAAATTGGTGCTAATTTTTCCATAAATGTTTAGTAAATTTCCTTAGTGAGGCCATCTAGGTCTGAAGACTTCCTTTGGGGGAGCTTTAAACTAAAAAGTAATTTTTTTCAGTGGAAATAGGGTTTTTCAAGAACCTGTTTCATCCCACTTGAGTAATAATATTTTATGATTTATGAGAAATGGGTGGGTTTCTTCAATGTTAGCAGATATTTATGTATAAAGCCACTTGTATTATTTCTCCCTTGTTCTTTTAATGATGATATAGTATCTACAGTGACATCACCTGCTTCATGCCTCATATTGGTAATTTGTGTCTTTTCATCTTCATTGCTAGTTCTTCCAGAGGTTTCTTAGTATTATGGTATCAACCAGAGTTTTGTTGGTTGGTATTTTCTACTGTCTTTTCAAGTTCAATTTCATTTATTTCTTCTCTTAATTACTTCTTTTCTTCTGCTTATTTAGTTTTTATTTTCTAGTTTCTTGAGGTGATTTACATGATACATTTAAGAGCTTTTCTCTTTTCTAATGTAAGCCTTTGGCCTTACACATGTCTTTCTACACTGCTTAAAATTTAACTATATATTTTGATATGTTGGATTTTCATTTGTTTTATATATATATATCTTTTAAGACTTTAACTCATAGGTTATTCATGTTGCAAAACTTCTAAGTATTTTGCAATTTCCTGTTTTTCTGTCATTGATTTTAACATGACTCTAATATGGTCAGTGACCATTGTCTATGATTTCAGTAACTTTATTCATTGAGGCTTATTTTGTTGCAAAGGATATATCTGTCTTGGTGAATGTCTCTTGGGTGCTTGATAATTGTGTTTATTCTGTTATTGCTGTGTGAATTGTTCTGTATATGGTGATAAATCCTAAGTTGATTGTGTTATTCAATTCTATATGCTGATTTTCTACACCATCATTCCATTATTTGCTATAGTGGCATGTTAAAATCCAAAATTATATATCACTAATATATGGTCAACCAAATGAAAGTACACAATGGGAGAGGGGGGACCAGCTGGAGCAGTCGGGGAGGGGAGGTGGTGGGTGACCCCCAGGGATCGAAATGATGTGAAATATATATATAAATAAATTATTTAAAAAATCCAAAATTATAATGTGAGTTTGACCATTTTATTATCAGTTCTATTAGTTTTTATTCTGTATCCTTTGAAGATCTGTCTGGTGTATTGCTTTATTTTCAGGTGAACTGAAGTTTGATCATCATACAATAACCTAATGAAATCCTAGTTTTTTCTTTCTCTACATGATCTACTCTGTTTACATTGTCATCAAATAAATCTCTATTTTTAATTAAGAAATTATTATCACCATATCAGTTGTGATATGTCTGTCCAGTTGGTTTTTTAAAATACTTTTGGTTACAAGAGTCACAAGCCCAGTTGAAACTAACTTGAGCAACACAAAGTCAGAGTTAATGGATTTACATAACTGGGAAGTTCAAGAATGATGGTCCTACTGTTGAACATATTTGAAATGGAAGGGGAAGAATAATCATCCTCCATCTCCCTCATCATCCTATCCACCTCTACTTCTAGGGTCTTCTCACATATGTTCTTTCCACACAGTGTCTAAGACCACCAACCATTATTCTCTGTGTACTCTTGGCCCATTCACATAATCTAGACTGTCTTCTTTTCCCAGTGGCTTTAGGAGAGTAATTCAGGATGGAGCGATTTATCTGGGGCCAGTGTCCTGCCTATACCAAACATTGTTTCAAGGGAAATAGAAGATTCTAACTGAGGAGTCAGGACCATAGTTCCAAATATGAGCCAGATAACTGACCAACTCAAAAAGGCTAGGATGGCAGTTGTTGAATTAATTTCTGAATGGAAGATATTATGAGAGATTAAAAAAAAATAAGCAAAATCTCCCACAATATCCTGAAGTCAAAAGATACTAGTTCCCAAAATACAACTTGCCTTTTATATACTTAAGTGATGTGTATCTGAGGAGAGGACACAAATAAAGAACCAATTGTTTCAAAGCCTGAAAATATTGAAAGTTTCCAGAAAAGGAAATGAACGCTTTCTCATATTAGCAACCTCAACAACCAAATTTCTTTCCTTGCCCAATGCTAAGCAAACAAAATAGAGGAAACAAATGCCTTCATCCTGTGAGTTTAAGAGGGAATAGAGCCAGGGAATCAGAGGAAGACAGGACTTGAGTGACAGGTAGATGACCCTGAAATCATTGGAAAAGATAGTGCACATATCAAGAATAAAACAGGTACAGATGTAAACAGGCAGGGAGCATGGGAAAGAATGAGTGAAATAGGAATGGAAAGCCGTTAAGAGGAAAATTTCAGAAAGAAAGATGAGTTCATAGATGCATAAGAACCAATGAAGCACACATGTAAGAATTTACAGCAAGGAGACCACTAATACTTGACAGCCTCTACCTGCCTTACGATTGACCTCACCCCTTCCGCTTTACAACCTGCTCAGTGCCAGCTTCACGCACCCCTTCTTTAGTCTGGGTGTTCCCCAAAGACACAGCCTCCATGGTACTCCAAGCTGCTATGTTGCATTCCACCCCTTGTTTCTGTTCACCTGGTCACTATGATGGCCTTAAGGCCAGAGACTCTATCTTATTAGCCTCTGTGGATGTGGTATAAAGCTGTCAGGGTGACATGTTGATTATGGTAAGAGTCTTGCAACCTCATGTGTTGTAGTAGTTAAGGGAGCCGTTTCTCCCTTGGGTTCATTGATGCCCACGTTATAAGGAAAATTAAACTTCCCTTAGAAGGATGGCTTCTTCTCATGAGTGGCCATAAAATCAACATGACAGCAAATTCTAAGTGGAGATGCAGAGCTGGAAATCCAGCCAGAAAGATGTAAGTCTCAGTGGCCCCCAGGATCCTGCCCTCTCCTTCCCTGTCCAGGGTGAGGTTCTGTGGAGTGATGCCATTCGCTACCAGAGAGATGCTGGCCTCGCTGGGATGGCTTCTCCCCCAGAGTCTCCAACTGACACGCTCAACAGCTGTCCCACACCGCTGCCTGCATCTCCCAAGACCAATGGCTGTTTCCAGGGTCTCCTGGCCCATCCATGCACCTCTCCTGCTCTCCACCCCCATGAGCGATGCTGACATTGTTTACAACTCCAGGCCTGTGGGATCAGCAAGCTCCCCTCTCCCCCGACTCCAGACTCCCTGGCCTATCTCTTGGGAGCTGGAAGTCTTCTGGTGTCTAGTTCCTCAAAGGAAGTGATATTCTCCCAGGAGCATGAGCCGGGCCACCCTGGCTGTTGATAGCTAGCTCACTGTTACCCATGGGGTGGAGGGTCCACCTGCCTTCTCCTTTCTCAGCTTTTAGCAACAGCAGCAGCTGCCTGAAGCTGTACAATTTCTCCTTGTTCTTTTTCTTCAAAAAAACTAAAATAAAACAAAACAAAACTGAACAGTCTTTACCTTCCTCCAAACTGCTCTCCCAGTGTGAGGCCCAGATTAAAAGGCCTTGGGGTAACTGGGGCCCACAGCTGTTGCCGCTGGCTCTTCGTGAGTGTCAGTGACTTCATTGAAAACGTATGTGTGATCTTTCAACATGTCCACAAGTGGAGGGGAAAACCTCGCGGAGGAAAGTTTCCCGATGTGTCACTAAGTGCAGCGCAGGATGAAATGGCCTCGGGACAGTCATTTCAAATGGGGGCCGGGCACACAACACCCTCCCCCCCCTCCGCCCCTCTGCCCCTACTCTGATCTCAGCAGATTCCAAAGCTTTGCCACACAGCAAGCAGAGGTCTGGAGCTGTGCAGCCTGGAACTCTGGAGGAGGCAGGGAGAGCAGACCAGGCTCGGGCCAGTGTTTCTGCCTGTACTTTGCTGAATTCCTTGCAGCTCTTTTTCAAGAGTGGTCTCAGTCCTGTTCCCCATCCTTTTAGCAGACAGACCAGATCTGGGGGCTGCTCTGCAAATGAGTGGCTACTCTCTGAGCGCGTATATTCTGGGGGGGTGGGGGGCGCTGGGCGGAGGAGGATATCGCAGAGGTTTCCAATGTTCTGGGGAATCACACAGGATGACCTGCCTGGTCCGGGGTGAAGGGGAATCAGGAATGCCTCTGTGAGGAGCGGATGCTGATGCTTGCATTAAATTCGGTGCATTCCTTTATTCACTCAATGTTATCGATCTTTTGCAAAGCCAGCCCCTGTGTTATGAATGCAAATAGAAATAAGATGTGCACTCACCCTGTCAGCTGCTCTGTGGTGGAGAGATATGTAAATATAGTAAGTCCTCACTTCATATCGATGGGTTCTTGGAAACCACAACTTTAAGCAAAACAAGTCATGAAACCGGTTTGACCCTAGGTGAATTGATATCAACAAGAGTTGAGGGCCGAGGGCATACTTGTGGTCATAGAAACATCACCAAATGCATAAAGACCCTCAATACTTTTAATATTAAATAACTTGTATTTGTTCATTCATTTTTCAAATCGTTTATTCAGGGTCAGGGGCACAGGTGACTGGAGCCTCTCCCAGCAGCTCATGGCACAATGATGCCATTCCCTTCCATTGTAAGGGATATTACACGCACGCACATCACACTCTTATGTCAGCTATGATAACTGAGACATGTCAATAGAGCCTCATGTACATCTTTGGGGGTATGGGATACCTAGATATGAAGAGAATGAACCAACTCCACAGACTCTGGACACAGTCAAGAAGTCATTGTTTTCTTATCAATGCTATAAGGAAGCCATGTTGAAAGGAACTGCATTGAGTAGTTGCTGTCTTCAATGATAGGCTGGAGAGAAACCATGGGCTATGAATACATCTAAGCAGAGCTGTCTGGACCTTCAGAGGTCCGGGAAGTTTGGAGGAATTGCCTACACTGATGGTCTTCAGTGATAAACAGTAAGGTAATTGCTAGTGGCTATGGAAGCCTTGACTGAATCAGGCTGTTGACTTTACACACATGATCCCATTTCACCACGCGCCACCTCTCTGACTAGCACTGCTGTCAGCCACGAGGTATGCACCATGATGAAACTGTGACTTTGAGAGATTTAATCATCTGCGCGGGTCACACTGGAGGTGAAGGGTGGAGTCAGACACTGCTGTTACATTTGAACATATTCCCAGAGTTAGCCAGGAAAAGCAAGCAGGAAAGTTTTCTTGTCACCATGATATCTAAGGGAGTGCTTTGTGTGCTGGGCCATTGAAGGGCAGTGAAGGTGAAAGTTAAAGGCTTTGTATCTCTGTAGCTACTGGCTCACCAAGAGAAACATTGGAATTTCCCTGATCAGTTGCCAAAAAAGGCCAGGCATGTTGCGTTCTCTTGATTACTCTCTTGTCCCCCATTAACCAGTGGTATGAACACACACAATGATTTAAGTTCCAGAAGCTAAGTGAGCCTCTGTGTTCAGGAAAAGTTGCCCAAAGGCCATGAAGTTTTTTTCCTTTCCCTATCACTTCTCAGTGTCTTCCCAAGGATCTATCAACTGTACTTCGTGGCAAATAAATATATTAATACATTAAAAAATAATTCCTTTGTCTTCATGGTGGAACAGCTTCATTGGAGACATAAGGACTAATGCCAACCTGTTAAGTCAACTGCTTAATTGCAAGTTGACCATTTATTGACAATTAACTTGAAGTTTAATGGACCTTATTCTTCCTTGTCATTAGCTTAACCACACACTGATAGATTTGTCTTCTAACTGAATGTCACCTCACCGAGTCAGATGTGTTTTACTGGAAGACACTCAAGTGTTTAAGCTACTTAAGACCTCAGCAGCTAGAGACTGAAGAAGATTCTCCACAAAATATATAATTGAGTCAGATAGGTTTTTAAAAATGAGAAGGGAGGCACCAAAATAGGCACAAGTTCTCATTTTACAAGGGATGAAGATGATACTCAGAGAGAAATTTCATTTCCAAGGACCCTGGGCTAGTTAAAGCTAGAGCTGGTCTGGGAAACCTCATTTTTCTTTTAGCTCTCTCACTCAAGACCAACACTCAGAGATCATCTGTAGCTGAGTTGAAATTGGCTTACCCTTCTTTCCTCATAAAATCTAACTCACTAGGTTGTTGCCTCGCCAAATAGTCCAATTTCTATACAACAAATTCTTGCCATGGGATGATATTCCAGCCAATGTTAAGTGATAGTATCACTAGAATCTTCTAAGAATTTTCTTTAAAAGCCATGTTGGTCTTAACTCTGCATTCACCATTGTCTGTTTTGTGATATAAAAATAACAACTGATTTTAAAAAAAAAAAAAAAAGGTGAATCGTGAGGGTATTTTGGAAGTGGAAGCCATGGGTGATTGGCATGGAAGGGTCAATGTCTTAGCTCAGGAGTGCCCATTTCAGAGCTTAAATGTGAGAAAGAAATTAACTTTCTCTTTATTTAAGCAAAACATTTCTAGGTCTCTCACTCACTAAAGAACTTAATGTCAGTGAACTCAAATATATATGACTCCTTGCCTTTGACCTGCCATTCCAAGGTTATTTGCTGATGTTTGAGTCAAACTGTTTTGTGTGCCCACCAGTTTTCTGGAGGTATCAGTAATTGGGGTTCCTGATAGCAGTGACACTTTGATCCTCTCTGCTTCTAAATCTTCTGTTGAGCTCCTTAGATGCCCTCTCATGCTGAGAGCATAAACTAGGCTATTTTGTAGCCAGGTAGACACTGAAAACTAGGATTCCTGTGATTTGGGGCTTTCCAAGCAGTTTCAAATATTAGGATTTAGAATGTAGCTGGTTTTCCATGACTGTCTCTCACTCCGGTGACCCCAAGGCTGATCTGTGATCAAAATCAATCTGATCTTGCGCAAAGAAGACATTTTCCAGGTGTGATGCTAACTCACATGGGAAGCATTTGTTCAGGTGGATTAGACTTGACCACTTGCAACAGTGTGAGAAGCAGTTATGCAACGATATAGAGTCTTTATCTAGAAATGACCCAATGTGTGTAAGCTCTGTGGGGGTAGGAGCAGTGTCAGGGCTATGCCCTCAGTTCTTGGGACAGACAACACTTATTGATAAGCAAGTAAAAGCAGAAGGAGAGAGCAGGGACAGAAAGAAAAGAAGAGAGGATATAAAAGATGAAGAAAATTACATGAATAAGTATCTAAATCATAAATAAATCTGGTATTTACATCAATGTTAGATAAAACTTTTTGTAAACTACACTCCCTTTTTCCGTTTTTCACCAAGATTCTCTCAGTTCTGAGCGGATTTTGCTAATGAGGATGTGCTCTTGAAAGTCAAGGTGTCAATGTCTTCTGCCCAATTAATCTCCTAACTCAGCATTAACTCTGCTGCTCATTTGAAAAAGTTCCAGACATTGACCAAAAGCTATTCCTCCCAGCATTCCCCGTATTTAGCTTTAACCTTTCCAACCTTTGCTTTCCCATTTGCAGCCCCCGCATGTTGTAGATTTCTGCAGCTCCCTTGAACTCTGCTGTAGGGGATCTTCTTGAGGAAATACTTTTTTCTGAGGAGCCTTGGGAGATTTGTCCGTTTCTATGACTACTAGGCAGCCTGCAAGCAGCTGGGCCTGTGATATGGAGATTGCTCTTTTAAGATTCCTCTTGCAAGGATCTTTGTGGAACAAAGATGGCAAGACATAACCAAGGCTTGAGTGCTCTGAAGTCATGGAAATGATGAGCTCACTAAACCCACAAAGGTGGCTGGGGGGTCACCTAAGGCTTCGTAATCTGGAAACATCAAGGTCAACGGTAGGCTTATGCCTTTCCACTTTTGCTACATCCTATCGCATGAAGTTACTTTTACAAGCTCTGCAGTAGCTAACCCAGTGGTAGTAGGGTGCACAAGATAAACCACTGTGGTTCCTTTACAATGGCACATTATTGAGATGTAATTCACAGAGCAGGCGACAGGCAACACACCCATTTACAAGTGCATGATTTATTTCAAGAGTCGTGTCAGCTGGAGTGCAGAGACATGTGGCAACTGAGCTGACGCCATATTCCTCAGCACCTCCTGCTCCCAGGCCCAGTCACAGCAGGCAGTGGGTGGGGGAACACCATGGCTGGACTGTGCAAAGCAGAACATGACCCATCTCCTGAAGACAGAGGACTGTTAGCAGCTGAATATCTTCAGCTCAGATACCACCACGCCAGGGACCCCTGAATTGCAACCTTTGAGGCCATCCAAGCAGCCAGCACCCCAAGTTTCCCCCATATCAATTTGCTAAAGTCCAGCTCAGCCTTGTCAGTATCGCCAAGAAGTGGACCTCACCCCAAGCTACCCCCCTCCGATTTTGCAGATCACACGGCTCTCCCCCTTAACCTGCCCCTGACACTGAAACTCTGACATCTAGAAACTCTGACTCTGACACTGAGCCTTTGCACCAGTGTCACTAAACAACAAAGGTGAGCAGAGTGGTTTGCATGCGGTGAACCTGGGGCTCCAAATGAAAACATGTCAAAGTCTAAACACTGTCCTGTTGTGTGCCCCCAACTCCCTTTGACCCTGAAATGGAAAAATAATAGTGGAGTTTCCTGAGTCAAAGATATATATTTTGGGTGAAAACTGTATCAAGTTTCACACTTTAAATTTAAAGTATGAAAATTTAAATTTAAACATTTTAAAAAGTGCACAATTCGATGCCTATCAGTGTCCATTCAAGATCTGCCAAGTATTATCCATATACCACCTGATGGAGAGAGAATCCTTCAGATGACTCGTTCAAACACCTGGTGGCCACTCCTGAGAAGTCCCTTCAGTTCTTCCAGCACATCCTTTTAAGTCTCTCCTGTGGCCCTGGATCTTGCTGCTTTGAGGGTAGAATCGACTCACCAGAAACAGACAAGTGCCATTTACACCGACTCTGTTGAATGATGGTTGTGATCAAAGTGTGTGATGGTGCTTGGGGTTGAAAGTTAGACATTGGATTAAGCTCATTTATTATCTTTTTTGACTGGCAACAGATCCTAAATGAAGTGAAAGAGTCATGGGCCTTCAATCTCTCCAGGTATCATTGTTGAAATGACAAATTTTCCTTTAAAAGGGACAAATGGATGTCCTTCCCTTAGTGACACACTTGGAATGCAAATCTAAGTACACCAGAAGGGGGAAGGTTGGACAGAACATTGGACCAGGATGTAGAGGATGAGAGGAAATATCCCACTTACTAGCTGGTCGACCACAAATGTGATGCCACTGAACTGTACCAAGTTTCCATTTCTGTTCCTGCTATTGATTTTTTTTTTTTTTTTGAGACTAGGTCTCACTATTTTTGCAATGGAACCGCAGGCTCACATTGCCCAGGGTACCACAGACTCACAGAATCCCTAGCCTCAGCTTCCCAGGTAGCTGGGATTACAGGTGCACACCACCACGTCCAGCTATTTTTTGGGACTAGGTCTCACTGTGTTGCCCCGAGCAGGACTCAAACCGTGATCCCTAGCCCCAGCCACTTCATAAGCTGAAGTTTTTAGGCACGAGCCACCGTGCCCAGCTTCTGTCCCTGTTGTTGATAATGGTACCAACCACTTTGTATTTTCAGATGAAATAATACATAAAAGTCAACTTTGTCAACAGCAAGTTGAAAATGACGGACACATGAGCATATCTATCATATCTATCTGGATAGATAGATAGAGCATATCTATCTGGGTGTTCCTGTGTTCTTCAGGAAAAAAGTATCTTCCATAGTTGAAAACCACAGAATTTGAAGGATTGGGAGGAGATCTCACAGGGCGGTACTAGTTCTAAGAGGGTGAAATCTGGGACAGAATATGAGTCTTGTTTTAACTCAGTTGGCTTGATCAACTTGTCCTGAAGGAACACTTCAGGTTGACTAATGGTACATTTTTCTGTTTCTTTATCCTACTCTTCACCTCCCTAATTCCCATCCAGTCTTTGTGTTTCAGTTTAAATACTATTGCGTAAGACAACCATCCTCATTGCCAATTGTAAGGGAAGCATTGGGGTCACCAATCTATGTAGGTTCTTTATTGGTTTTAGCAGTTAACTACACACACCAGGCAAGGGAGAGCCAAGGGCAGGGGCTGGGAGGCAGGTGAGTCCCCCAGAGTCCCCCCCGCCCCAGAATTTTTACACTCTTTCTCTGGGCTCTCTGTAGTGTTCCCTCATCCCCTGTTCATGCATGCGCTCTCTGTGCCCCTTTATTCCCTCTCTCCTAGGTCCAGATGTGCACACTTGCACATGCACACAACTATGATGCACACAGTCCCAGTTCCCATGCAATCATGCGAACGACACAACACCACAGATGCTGGCTATAAGGGCCAGTGGAGAAAAAGAGCCTGATGAAGCAATGTTTCGAGCATTGCTCCTGCTCCCTCACCCCAGGGCCACCTGCCCACCAATATCCACATAGTTGGTTCCAAAGAGCATGTAGTCCTCTTCTATGCAAATGTGTTTGTATTTCCAATTATATATCAAGGTTTTCCACTGTCCTTGTTTAGTTCACTTTGGTATCATCTCCAGGACCTTGCATAGCACCTGGCCTCAGGCAGGTAGAAAGAATATTCACCAGCTCATTCCCACCAGATTGTTTTCCTCGATAACCTTAAGCTTGATGGGTCATTGTCATGGGAACTCACGCTGTAATTTTCTAAAAGTTATCGTGGGGTGGTAAATTTGGAAAGGAGATCTTAATGGAAGGCCTACCTACTTCTGCCAAGGGAAAACTTTGGGTGAGAGAAAAAGGAAGTGGTTTATTGGCCACCAAGTGGCCAACTAGCGGTGGAACTGAACCAGAATGCACCTCAGCTGCTGCAGATATAGTTCAGTCAATAACCTGTGGGGCCCATGCTCGTTTCCTTGGCAGTGCATTGTGCAAATTGCATTTCCAAGTGCTTCTGATGACCAACTCTGCAAAGTCCTGGTTTACTGCGACTTGATTTTGTGCATGGCTTGCTTTGGTGAGGTTGAAGGCGCCCATGTTAGGAACCAGCATCTTCCTGGTGTCTGCTCTTTCACACACATCTTCCATTGCCAAATTCATCTCAGTTGGTCTTCTAACTGGCATTTATGGAGAAAGGGGCATGGCAAACTCAGCTGACTCTGGTTAGGAAGCAATCCAGGAAGGCACATACACTACTTCCACCCACATACCACCAGGTGTTCATCACGGCCACTTCCGCTTCCCTGGAACCCAGAATAGGTGGTGCTTGTCCTAGCACCTAGGACCTGACTGAACCAGCAGATTTCTATTTCTTAGGAGGAAAGGCTGAATGGATATTGGGAATAATGTTTAGGAATGATTAGATTTCAAAGGACAGTTACCATGCTCCATCTCAAATGCCTGCCCGCCTGCGCACCCACCCACCCACTTGCCTGCCTGCCTACCATTTGGCAACCATCCCAATCTGGGTAGGTTCACCATCAGTTCTAACAGCTTGAATGAGAGTTGTGGAGCCCTTGGCATCATCTTCACAGGATGTTTAATCGTGAAGAGAGACAATCAGGCAACAGGCCGACAGCAACTTGAGCTCCCCTCGGAATCTTTACATGTTTTTCAGGCCTCTCTCTGGTGTTCTCTCTCATCTCTTGTGCAGTCACACCTCTCATAGTCCTGTTGCTGCTGGCTTTATCCCTGCTCTATCCCTGCTTCTAGGCTCCAGTGTGCACACTTACACGTGCACACACCCATGCTCTTTGGACCCAGGTGTCCTTCATTATGGGTGTGCCTGCCCTGTGCCCACACTCCTCAGCACCCCCTGCATGAACTCCATCAAGGCTGCAGGTCATAGCCACAGGGGATAAGAAAGGCTGATTAATACATTGACCCCACATTATCTATATAATTTGAGGGTAGAATTTGCAGCAAGACTGGAATTAAGAAAGGAGTTTCAAAAACACTGGGTGTGTTCCTCTGTGGTTATGCATGTAACAATGTCAGGGAGAGGGAAAACTCTGGAACTTTGCCTTTCAGATTGCCCAATGAAGGGAATGGGCAGGTATGTGTGAAATTGAAAATTCATAGCCCTAGTCACATAAAATATTTCATTCCATTTTTTAAATATATACATCAATTCACTAATTCATTCATTCCTTCACTGAGCACTGACTGTGACCCTGCCGGGTGCCAGGCATGATTCCAATTTTCAAAAGTTGTCAAGGCGAGGATCAGCAAATGCAGATTCCTCCATTCTGCAGACCCCAGGCTGTACCTGAGGACTGTTGAATCCATACACTTTTCCTCTGAACTGCTCCGGCAGCTCAGTGATCTTTTCTCAAACTTCAGAAACTTGTCACAACATTTCCTAAGAAGCTGCCCCTAAAAAATGCTCTCTTCCTCTCTTGGGCCCTGTTGTATGTTATGTTTCTTTAGTGTAGAGGCTGGCAGGGAGCTGACCTGTGTCTGAACCTGGCACTTTGGTTTATTCTTCGAGCACATTCCACGTGCATTGGCATACAGCACCCTCTGGAACTGTCACAGCAGTTCTGGGAATGATGACTATACCATGAGGACGACTTGAAGAGGCTTGAGTTCCACTGACTTGCATCTTTTTCATCCATGTTCTCATTCCAGACACCCCAAGTAAATAGTTTGTGAACCAGGCTGCTGTTTGCTAACTTCACAATCACAGGTTCAAGGCAATCCCTCTTGCCATTTCCCAATCAGGTCTATAAATTAGCTGTAGACCTTCTACATCATCACTGCCTTTGAAGGTGTAGCATTTGCTGAGTTTACAAAGGAAGACAGGCTCAGACAGGTGACATAACCACTGAAGGTTGCATAATTATAAGTCACTAAGCCAGGCTGTAAGCCTGTGGCTGCCACAGGCCCATTCACTGTTTCCCCATGAAGACTGAATGAGAAAGGAGCTCATTCTTGGTCAAGAATGTCAATCTCCAGCTCACATCAGGAGAGCCCCCATAAGGAGCTATGTCACCATTTCTGCAAAGTTAACTGTACTTTTTTCTGCAGGAGGCTGACTGCTAATATTTGTACAAAGTCAAGTGTCTTTGGAAACAGGATCTTGGTCACTGAGAATGTTAGAATCGAACGTTCTTTCAAAAATTTTCAGATCTGACTCTTTAGTTCACAGTGGAAGACATAGAGGTTCAGTGGGGGCAGAGACTACCCAATGTCATCCTTGAACTGGTGAAAGGACTAAGACCATGTCTACCTCTCACTGCTACTGAAGACTCTTTACACCTGATTTCATGGAGTACTAGCAAAAAGGGGTGTGGCATCAAATGATAATGGATATGTAATCTTGGAGCATGAGGATCTGGTGGCTGTAATTGGAGCTTAATGTTTGAGATTTATGAGAAGATTAAATTGACTGACTGGTGAATGATGGGGGGAGCAATGCCTTACATCTTTTCTTACCCCCCTCCCAGTACACATAATAATGAATAAGGTCAGTTAGTCTATTCCTACTGGAAGTGGATCATAACTTCCTTGTTAAGGATCATAACTTCCTTAACCACCCTATCCAGTAACAAGTTAATAAGGATTAGTTGATAATCAGTTGAATGGAAGCAGATGATGTCATAGGAGGATCATGGGGCCTCCTATTTCCTTGGTGCTGGTCATTTTTCACCAAAAGGGCACCTGGATTGGAACCCAGATTCCAGCATATGTTCCACTCACTTGAGGATCTGGGACTTTAGCTCACCTAAGAGCTGTTACCACAGGCACCCTCTCCATCTGTTCCTGAAGTAGCTTCGACTCTGTGTAGCCATTCCAAGTTTTCAGTCAATACTTGTTGACTAGAATGAGACTTGTGAGAGATGCTCAGAATAAATGGACATTGGGAGGAGATATTATCTGGGGCCTTATTTTCACAATAAGAAGAATGTGGGGGGTGGGGGGATAAATCTCTGGGATTACAACGGTGTGAAATTTATATATAAATAAATTTTTAAAAACTTTAAAAAAAAGAATAGGGGAGGAAGAAATTCATAATCTAGGGCAGAAGCTTCTATCGACAGATAACAGTGGGGAGCAGAGTCATATGGACCTTATAAAATAGGTCATTTCTCCCAAGAAGGAATTTCTGCCTGCCATAATAGGGTGGAACATGGAGGGCTGGATACACAAGGAAATTCTGTGAAAGGTCGAGATACAGGAAAGAGATAGGTAGATGCCCGGGGGCAGGTGGACATTCATCAAAGGACACACAGGCATCACATAAGCTACTTCAGGCTTGCAATTAAAATGCTGTATCATCACAACTCGGGGAGATACATCTTATGATGTCATTTTAGAGATAAGTCAGCTGCAGTGCAAAGGAAATCAACCATGCATCAGAGTCACTACAATGAATAAATCTTACCAGAGACCAAATTGGAATTCACATTGAATTCTCATACTTTTCTTATTAAGAACTTAATACAATTGCAAGTTAGGGTTTGTACCTAAATTTGATATCTAGCCCCAAGAATTCTACAACAGAGAAATACATCTATTTTTCTCATCATTAAGACAGCAGAGATCACAAGGGTCTGTCACAGATTACTAAGAAGAGGTGATCACAGATTCACCTCTTTCCTTTTCTGACTGGATTGTTAGCAAAGCAAAGCATTGAGTGCCATGAATCCCATGTGTCAGCTTCTTCAAGGGAGCTGGAAGTTTCCTTAAGAATACTTTAGAAGAAAACCTTGAGAACTGAAGGTTGGATGACAATGACTTTCAATTGTTACACATTGGGTGAAGGACAGGATAATCTTTAGCTATGTAGTATCATTGTCTGTCTCAACAGTCTTTGTAAACATAGAATTGGTTGAAGTGAAGATTGAGTTTGCTGTAGGGTGGGGAAATATTGGTGGATTTGAGAAAGATCTGGGAGTAAGACTTTAATCCAAAAGAAACAAGTGTGATGAGAATGGTCTTCATCATTAAGAAGACTGGTTTTTAGACTCAGAGACACTCAGAAAAATGGCAACACCCAGTGGGGAACTGAGCTACAAGTTGGGGTACTGAGTACAGATACATGAAAACATGTAGTCACCAGCATGTTGACCCAAATACAAATTTAACTTCAAAGAAGTCTCCTCGCCCATCACCCTTTCCTTCAGGACAGAGTCACAATTTTAGAGGTGAGTGGGACTGCCAACTGGCAATGCATGTCTGCACACACATGTGTGTGGGTGGGTGTATACACATGGCATGCACATGTCTCTGGGGACTCTGAATACGGGGATGGGTGTTCTGCAGAGGTGGCATTTAAGCTGGATTGAGAAGAAACAATTAGAAGGAATTGATTAGTCATCTTGGAATCATCAGCAGTTCTTCATGTGGAGAATTCGTATTTCTCTTTTCCTAATGAACACCCAGTTGTCATGTCTTTCTTCCAAAAAGGTCTTGAAGTCACTAAAATGTGTTCAAAATGCACTTAGAGTAGGTTCAGAAGTCAGAATTAGGACAAATGGTGACCATCTGCGTTACAAAAATAGGCAGTCATCGTGAGGCACATAGTGACTTTCAATCCTAGCACCATGAAAGTCCAAGGGGACCAGAAGTGATGTGCAAACACACAAACACACACAGGCACACACCATTCACACACACACACACACACACACACACACACACACACACACACACACACTCCTTTTCCCCTTTTCTTCCCTTTCCTGATCAGGCTGAAGGGAGCAATGTTGTTTTCAAGGACCTGATTCAACTGCAGGGCCTGTGGCTGCTAGAACAGCCTCCCTGGAAAGGCATGCAGGGCGGGCTCCAGATTTGCATTTTGACCCAAGGAAAAGGGTGTGGAATGATTAGGTTTTCCCCTTCTGATTGTCAGCTCATCCAGCTGCCAAAAGAGCTTTCTACAAAGGTGTAGGTGAGGCCTGCGGTTCTTCCCCAAATCCCACTTGGCTACATCGCCCTTTCACAGGCCATAGGCTGCCCTCTCTGCCCAGGGTTCTGCAGAGACTCTGCTGCTGCTGCGTTTCAGAGAGGTGCAGGTCGTCAGCCTGGGCAAACTGGCTGGAGAGAATCTTCCATGCCACAGTTCACAAACTTTTCTGAATTTGAAGAAACCCCGGAGTTCATAGCATTCACACATTCGTCCTCAGAGGTATCATTATTCATTTGCTGGGTCTGCGGGGCCATCCAGCTAGCTGCCTTTTAAAGTAACAGCTCTAGTAATTCTGACATACTTGGGTCAATAGGCAATACCTTGAGACATAGTAGATGATCTTATCTCGCAGGTGTTCCCAGTTGTCAGTTAACTTCTTAGAAGTGAATTCGTGCGAAGATGAGGCTGCGTATTGGCTCTTCTTGTTCTGAGTCCAGTGCTTTTTAAATATTTGAACGAATGCTGTTGTGCTTTCTGCCTTTCTATATCTCCAGGCATTTTGGAGTACTTCTGTGCCAGAGAAAAGCACTGGTTATTTCTCAGAACAAAACAAAGCTCCCTTTGTTTTAAACAGAACAAAACAAGGCTCCTTTTTTCGTTACAGTTTCATTTTCTCTGGGAGACTCAGTTTCCCCCAAAGAGACCCTTTCTTGCCTGTCAAATGCAATAATGATCATTGATGCAGTAATGATCAAATGCAATAATGATAATTCATCACCAAGCCTGACCAAATTCCAATTACAGAGTCTCATGAGAAAGAGTTAAGTTAAATTCTCAGTTTAGTTGGCTTATGCCTTATCCTATTCAGAAGTCAAACATCATCTCTGAGGCAACACACTGCAAATCTTCAAAGAATCACTGGCTCTTTAAATCAACTGCCAGAAAATGACAGTTTACCATGCAAATCTTGGCCATCATCTGTAAATACAGTTTTATAGGAAAACAGTCATGGACATTCATTTGCATATTACTTATGGCAGCTTGTGCAAAATGGCAGAATTGCAATAAAAATATATGATCGGGAAAGTCTAAAATGTTCATCATCTTGTCTTTTACAGAAAATCTTTCTTGAACCTTGGCTTGGAGTGGTCACCAGGACATCCCAGGGACCATGGATGTGAATACACAAGACAAAGGGCCCCAAGTTGCTATGACGTTCTCTGCAGCATCCTCTATGCTTCATGGGATGCCTTTTTTCTGCTGAAGGAATCACAGCAACCTAAGCCTGTAGACTTGGTCATTTCAGACCTATTTAATAGGCTGACATATTGTCCTAAGAGGAAGTGATGTTGTTTTGAGGCTTTTGTTGAAGAGTCCATGTGTGAAAGCATATCCTTTGTCAGACTTGATATCATATGACTTTAGATTCCAGGCATCTCTTTGTGCCTACTCATTCTCATCCTTGACAAACTATGGTTTTTCGTGCTCTATTGAAAGCATAAGTCACTTCCTGCTGGTGTGGGGCATCTCTGTGGATGCAGGTCTAGGAAGGCTGGATCTAGATCTGAAAGATGCTTCCAGAAGCAGAGTCTGTCCCTTTCTGTTCTGTTTCTACTATTGTTGCTTAGCAACCATTGAGAGGAGTGAGAGAGATTCCTAGGCCAAAAGACTTGGCATGACATGATTTGTGAGCCTTTATGGAGAATGATGGCTCTTCTATTTTTCATTACACCTCTTGTTTTTCATATATGCCTGTATATTCACACACCCTTTGGACATTCAAATAATGTGTACTATCAGAAGGGATTGGTGTATAAACTCTCACTAAAGAGTTTATTGGAAAATAGGAATAAGGTGCGTTAAAAGGCCATCACCATGATATGAGTTACTACTGGAAGCATAGCAGCATGCGTCTCCTGATAGAGAGACTGAGCTCCAGGCTAAGCCCATAGGGCTTGAAGTTAGAGCACTTGTTATGACATGGTGATAACATCTGCTTTACGGGGTGGTTGTATGTGTGTAATGAGAAGATTTATGTATAGCCTGGACACCATGGTTGATGTTTAGTGAAATCTGTTTGCTGCTGTTATTATTGTTGATGATAGTGTCATCATTGCCAGTGGGGTTTAGATTAGGTAGGACATTGCAGCCACTCTCTCGTGATTGCACAACTCAAATTGAGAGAGATCAAAAAGTGGGAAGTCATTTGCATTGATGGGACGCCTTCATGATTTCTCATTCTTTCTGTCTTCTATCCTATCACTTGACAGGTTACCACTAAGCAACTAAAAAGTGCCCTTTTAGTATAGACAACCCAAAATGTGTTTTTGACTATTCAAACATGCCACAAATAGAGGGTGGAAAAGATCTTCATGCCTCCCCTTCTCTTGCATAATCAAATTGCTTTAATATGAAATTTTATCAGTTTGATGGGACCAAGTATGGGCCTGTTTCTGCTGCACTATGAGAGAACAGGCAGAACTAAATTTTCACTGTTAAAATCACTTGGGCTGTGTGATATCATAATTTATAAGACTTATAAAATGTATTTGGTCATTCAAATGACCAAAATGAATTTGTATGTTTGTGTATGTGTATGTTTGCGTGTGTGTATATGTATATGTTTGCATGTGTATGTATAGGTACTATATATATGAACTATATTCAGTTCTCTATATATGACTATATATTTATATATGTTTATACTGAGACAGATACATACATATCTAGATATATAAATATATATATGAAATATATACATATGTATATATGTTGAAATTTCTTAAGTATTGTGAGAGATAAAGATGCCTTTTGTTATGTCAATGAAGTGACTTCTGAAAGCATCTTAGGATGCAGGTTGGTGTTTTCCAAAGCCAACCAAGTGATAAGAGGACTGGGGCCTCCTGCCCCAGCCCATGGTCTATGGAGAGAAGATTTACTAGGGATTAAATTCAATTGTCAATAACTGATGATGTAATCAAACATGCATATGTAATAATGTCTTTATCAAAACATAAAACATATTAAAACATATGTTTTGGAGGACTTCCAGGTTGATAGACTTGTGATCTTTGAGAAGAACTGTCAACTTGGAGAAAGCACATATATCTGGACCCATGTTGAAATGGGTCCAGAAAGCCTGTTGAACCAGTCTACCCTCCAACACCATACACACTCAAGCAAGATCGGCAGATCAACCCACTTCTCAGCTGACTGCAACTAGCTGAAGGAGTGACTCTAGATCAACCCAGCTCAGTCCGTACCAATAAAACTCCCCAGATAACCTATAAATCCATTAGAAATAATATTTAGCTGTCATTTCAAGCTACTAAAAGATGGAATGATTTGCTAGCTAGTCAAACTGGTAGAGAGAATACAAAGAATCCATCCAGTACTAGCAAGCAATTAGTTCTTGGAGTATGAGTTCGGGTCATTCTGGATCTTCAGATACTTTCCCACCCTATACAAATAGTGTTGGTCTAGGAACACAGAAATGGAAATTATGTTCTTATTAGTTTCTGTGTCCTCTGTGAAAATACCAACCCAGATTATAGAAAATGACTGATAAGCAAATAATATGGCTAAATTTCATTTGAATTCAAATTTATTTTGAATTCAAATAATGTATTCAAGTTTAGTGTGAATTCTGAAGTATTTCCCATTATTTACAGAAAGAATTATGCCAGGAAAAGACATACCCAACTCAGGGTAAAAATACCACATCTGTATTCTGGGAAGAAGGACAAGAGTTTAGAGGGAAAATATTAAGCAAAAAAGAAAAAATGTTTTCTTGTCCATAGAACTTTCTGAATACCTGTGTCTGTTCATTCTAAGGAAAGTTGAATAAGATATTGATACAGTTTCCAGTGCCACAAGAGACAGAATAAGTTTATGGAGAGAGAGTGGCAAAGCAGAAAAGAGTGAGAGGGATGTTCTCAACTGGCTTTGATGTTAAGCTTTGTTGATGATTCTTTTCTGGGTGAGAGATGGAACAGACCTGCACCTCCTGGCCAAAGTAAGGATCCTCTCCATGGGGAAGCATGTGGAGTCTCAAGTAGACATAGAACAGAGTTGTGATGTAGAGGTTGTTCAAGTCACTAGACAACAAATGATAAAGGATCAGAGTTAGTTATAGAGTGTACACAACACACGCCATTCATTCACTTGTTCGTGCACTTCTGTTAGAAGACATGAAACTAGCCATCAATGTGGTCAACATTTTCATCCCATCTGTTCATTCACTGAAGATCTTTGTTGAACTAGATAATGTGTTAGACACCAGAAATGCAAATTTGAAAAAGAACAAGATCCCTGTCTCTTAGAAACTAGCAGAGAGAGAAAACTAGGAGAAGAGAAAAAGAAACTGGCATGGAACATACAAAACGATCTCTTGAAGGAGGACTGAGGTCCTGCCTTTTCTCTGTCAAACTCTGAGTCAGTTTAGTTGCAGCACGAAGAGAATCATGGAAACACATGGGCAACAACATCTCTGCTTTATTATTGATTTAAAATGCACCAGATGCTGTGATATCAGTTTTGTCACTTGGGTCCAGAGTTGAACTTCCCACTCAGCTGTAGTGTAGCAGGGGACTAGACCATCCCCCAGAAAGAAGTTTCTACCACCAGGTAGAGACCAGGCATCCATCTTCAGATATCAGTCTTTGTGGACAGAGATGCAGGAGAGAAGAAAAGGATTCTTGGCTCAGACCAAGAATCCAATGCCACCTTCCTTCCATACAAAGGGAAACGTGAGGAACTGTGAAGGAAAAGTCAGGTGTTCTCTATATCTATCTATCTATCTATCTATCTATCTATCTATCTATCTATCTATCTATCTATCTATCTATCTATCTATCTGTCTGTCTGTCTGTCTGTCTGTCTGTCTGTCTGTCTGTCTGTCTGTCTGTCTGTCTGTCTGTCTGTCTGTCTGTCTGTCTGTCTGTCTTCCTACCCCTATTTGCCAGAGAGGTCTCCTGACCCAAAGAGGGAACCAGAGTGAGATAATAGTTCTCCCCTAGAACTGTCTGGGATAAAACACAAGGAATCCCTTGCCTAACCTGAAATTAAGGATCAAAGAACATGACCCCCCAAGAGTTTCCTCTATGTTAGGGCTGAGGAGTGTTTTAGAGGTGAGGAAACAAGTGCCACTACACTTCAGAGAAAACAACCATCAAAACATGGTTCCCAGAGGGCAGTATCTAGAATAGACCTCACTTGGTCAGTGTGTTACAATAGTCCAGAGGTTTCTCAGTTCATTCCAAACCAGACAAGAAGAGCCACTGACACATAGTCACAAGAAAGCCCATGTGCTCACAGATCATGCCAATCGATAGAAAGGGTGTAAGGGTGCAGGGGACGAGGCAAGTATGACGTTCAGGGTCAAGTCACAGGGCATCATGATACCAAGATAGTGTGAAGGAATGTGAGTCCATCCCCTTTGCACTCTATCACACTTACCTGACCTCCCAGCAGGACCCAGCGAGAGGTGATAAAGTCCGGGAATGAAGTCAGGGGAGGGGACGGAGAAGATGGAATTCAGGAAAATGTAATCTGTGGATGCAGCATGACTAGGACTGTGAAGCCCCATGTGATTATAAGATATTTGACGAGTGATAGGACAGAAATGAAGCAAAGGTCATCAGACTGCTTAGTTCTCTGCATGTTCAGCTTGAAGAACTATCTATCATGCCCCCAAGGTGAATATTCCCAGAAATGAGTTGAAAAAAATGGACAAGATAAGAACAACAAGATCATATCAAGAAGATATTTCATCTCATGATGAAATATAAAGATCCTGGCTACATTCTAGAGGAGGATAAAAACACATATACACATCCAAACACACAAAGAAAACTGTGACCAAAGAAATGACCTTGGAGAAACATCTTTGTTTAAGCTTCAAGAGCAAGAAACCCACCCTTCTAAGAAAGAAGATCAAATTATATTGGAAAATTTCCAAGGTTTGGTGTCCCTGAAATGATGGACTTAACTCGAAGTCTTTATGGGACTGACTTGCATTCAATTTTATTTCTATCTTCATTTTAGTCTTTGTACTCTGCAAGATGGAAAGAAACTTGCTGCTCCAGCATTTGGTGACTGAGAATCTGGATAGTTAAAGAAATAAGTAGTGCTATTTTAGGACACAACTAGCTGGATTCTACTTTGGTCATTTGGCCTCCCTGTTTCCTGTATACCTCCAGCATAGCATGGGGGGCTGGGAGGTTGGATGCTCTAAGGAAAAAGGTGAATTCTCCATAGGAAAGGCTCCCTCTCTTCAGCCGAAAACACCAAGATGGAAGTCAGAGACATCTGGCAAAGGCAGCATGGGATGTATCTCCTGTTCTAGAGGAAGAAGGCCATGTGTTGGCTAGGCTGGGGCATAGAGAAGGAAGGCAGCTCTGTCTACATGCAAGCTGAGAACCCAGGCAGACATCATCATGCAGAACAGACACACATCAACCAGAGGAGGCCTGCAATGGTTCACAGAGAGGTCTGGCACAGAGGTTTTGTCAGTCATCCTGTGGCTCCTTAGGTTCCAGGCTAGAAAAGGGTCATGAGGTTTAGAGCTCTTAGGTCCACCATGGAGTCAGCTAAAGCGAGTTTAAGGAAACCCTTCACTAGAGCTAAGGGATGAGCTTCTGGGCTGAGACGGAAGGAGTAAGTGGTGTAGACTTCAAGAGGTAGACAGTGTCAGAGAGAATGGAAGAGGTCTTGGTAGGGGACCCTGAGACAGTCTTCTGACTAAACTGGGCTGAGAAAAGTCCACAGGAGATTTCATTTTAATGGATGTCAGCCAATACCCCTGACACCCAGGGACACTTGAGGAGTCACTGCCCAGCGCGTATTCGAGTGTCAGACCTGGAGAACTGCCACAGGGTTCTATGGGGTCATGCCAGCCCTTTTCCCTCACAACCTGAATTGGACAGTGATAGGGGAGGGAGCAAGAAAGATGTCAGTGACTTCAGAGAAATGGCCACAAACACAAAGAAATCATTGAATTATTTTTTGATTCTTTTTCCCACTAGCATGGACTCATTTTAAAATAGTTTTCCTTACACATTAAGGAAACTGGGGTTTATATTAAAGAGTCAAACAAGAGAGAATCCTGTACTTCCATATCAAAGTTTGCATATCAATGGTTTCTGCTTAGTCGTGCATTCACCATTTGCCCATCTCCCCAGGATTAGGAAGGTAAAAACTTCACCTGGTAAAGGTGGGTACACCTTGTACTGTTGCTGCAGCTTCTCTTGGTATCTGATGAATAGTTGGTATTAGATAAATATGAAAAAGATTCTTCTACAGTTTAGCATACCTAAGTCATAATCAGGGTTCTAGAAAATCATGAAAGTGTTGCTTTTGGTTTGGGAATCATCTTACTCCTCTATTCCTGTCTTGAGGATCTGTTCCTCACAGTATTCAATGGAAAGGATCAGAATTTCATTTAGACTAACAAATGGTAGATACCAGTGTCAGTTGTATTGCCTTCAGACATAGGTTCGTTCAGTGATTCCAATACTTGACCTTGCCATGGAGATCTTGACTTTGGAATGGAGATATCATCTCTGCAGTGGGGGCCTATGAGAACAGTTGGAAGAAAGATCTTAGAGGCCCTTCAAGTCACACATCAGTGGCACAAGGGCATTCTGTTTAGATGACTGGCCCTCCCCCTGCCCCTGCCCCTGCCCCTTAGTAAACTTTGCCTGGCTTCACTAACCAACAATGTCAAGATTTCCATGGGGACACAAACAACAAACACACGCTCTGCTAATCCCCCTAAAAGGAAAGGTATTCTAAAAGGGTTTCCCCCCTTTTCTAAAGTGCAATTTCATGGCTTCCTCCTCGTGAATGAAACATCACACAGACCTGGGTTTCTGAAGGTTATCTATGGCTTTCCTAAAATGGTTATAATTGGAGAAATGAAATAGTGCTAACTGCACAGCCTGAATAACATTATAACATTATGCAAAGTGAAGGCGTTTTAGAAGAATAAAGGAACGATGACAATGCAAATCAGAGCCAGAGAAGGTCAGACATTTTGCATAAAGTGCCTGGCAATCTAATTCATGTGAACTTCGCCCGAGGAGAGAAAAGTGACTTATTAAAGCACAAAGCTTTTGCAAAGAGCATTACCGCAGAGCTCTGGTTCTGCTTACAAGTCCCAGAGGCTGCCGCTGAGATTGGACTAGGAGCCGAGGGTAGATGTAGCCCAGCTGAAATTATAGACCCTTGGTTCAGAAAGGAAATATCTCAACTTCATGATTCCATCTGAGCCAGCTTAACCCTTTCATGGCTGCTCTGCATGCATGCAGCTCAGGGACCAGGAGACCATGCTTCATGGTTATTTATAGCTTGTTTATTGGCTCTTCTTACTCTCTGAACTATGAAGCTTGCGAGGTGAAAGGCATTGATGCAGGAGGCCCGTCCTTGCCTGTGTGGAAGCTACTACACAAAGCCAGTTGGACGCTAAGGTCCAAGGTTAACCTGTTGACTCACGCTGCCTGGAAATAAGTGTTCTTATTTGCATTTAGAGGGAGATCTCACACACAGAAAGAAAGGTCTTTGACCTGACATCCTAGCCTCCTAAATACTCTGGTTTCAGCGCCTACCCTCTTTCCACCTTCTTTATTCCACTTCCTTGTGCTAGGACAGAGGACTCTCTAGACACTGAACTTTTAAGTTCCCATCCTTTTTCTTAGCTTAGCAGAAGGAATAACATCATTTTGATGAGGTGCTGGGTTCCACGATTCGGGTCCTTCGGTTCCCTCTGGGACGTTTTGGCTGAGTTCCTTTCAGTGGCTTGCAGGGAGCTCACCCAGGAGAGCTAGACATCTACATGCAGACAGGGCCTTGCACATTTGAAAAGGACAGGTTTGGTAGGAAAGGGAGCAAGGATGGCCAAAATCTGCTGCTTTGGAAAGGAAACGATTTGTGAGCATTGTGCAAATAACACCTGTGTGGACACGGAATTGCATTGAGCTAAGTGAAGAAATGGCTCTACTACAGTGATCTTCCGTCAGGGAGGGCTTCCGTCCTTGGTGGCACTGTTATCAATGGTTAAAGTAGTCATGGTCACCATGTGCTGGGTTAATTTGAAAGGCCTGCTGATTCTCTAACGGCCCTCCATCTCATATCCCCACCTCTGCGCCATGCTAGCTCCAAGTACTTTCTGGGGCAAGCAGTTCATGCCCAAAGATTTTCCCAGGCTAAGACATTTTCTTTTCTATAGTTAGTTTAATAACTGTACTAATAATTTCTACCCCCGCCTCCAGTTTCTGGCCTTGTGATGCCTCCATCCCAAATTTTCTACTCTAAGCATCCATTGTCAGAATGTTTCCTTCCTAAGGTCCCTGAGAGTCTCCAGTGTGATGTAGCACAGCACGCACTGGGTGGAGCTGTGAGCAGAGGCTATGGCTCAGCCTCTTGCTTGGAGTTTCCGCTAATGGCTGCAAATGGTTCCACCATTTGCTGCTGGTGCACCTTCCTGTCACAGGGAGGAACACACATCCCAAGCTCAAACAGTATCGGGAGCCATCAGGCTGAGCCTCTTAGCATAGTGACTGAGAGTCAGAGTCGTACAGATATTAGTCTGTTAGGCTTCACACAAGTTCCTAGCACCCCACTGGCACACTGCAGCCTAGTATGAATGGAATTCTCCAGAATAACCAGAGCCAAGCAAAGTTTCTCCTATTTCCTTAAGAATTTCATAGATCGCTGGCACACCCTTAAACTGCTGGGTAAACATACCAAATTGCGATTCCATCTTCAAGCCATCATGTGGGTTGAAGATGAAAACTTAAGGTTTTGGAAATTACTGATGTGCAGGCTCCACCCAGATCCCACCCGGTCAGGGCTGTGACAGCTGTTCACCCAATCAGGGCTGAGACAACTGTACCATAATCACCGTCTGTTTAACAGAAATTCCTTCTTGCTTGAGCTATTTTAGGACTCCAAGCTCAGGTCACCATTGAGAAGTGTTTGTTTAGTTCCCAGGTTGAAAACATTAGAGAAAGTCAGCTTGGCTAGTTAGACATGGTTGGGGCCACATGATCGAAACAATTAAAAGACCCTCCTGCCCCAGGAAGTAGGTCTTTGCATAATTTATACAGTGTGATAATTCAGAGAACTCAGGAGTGACAGAGGCTCCGCCAGGACTCTGGAATGTCAGTCAAGAAAAAGAGCACATGTTGTTGCCCGGTTTTTTGGATGTGGGCCATTCTTACCGGTGTAAGGTGGTATCTCATTGTGGTTTTGATTTGCATTTCCCTGATTGCTAGTGATGTTGAGCCTTGTTTCATGTGCCTGTTCGCTATTTGTATTTCCTCTTTCAAGAATTGTCTTTTTAATTCTTCTCCCCATTTTTAAACTAGGTTTTTTACTTGGTTTTTGTTAAGTTGTGTGAATTCTTTGTGTATCTTTGTTATCAGACCTTTGTCACTTGTATGAGGGCAAAAATTTTTCCCACTCAGTTGGGTTTTTTTTGTTTTCTCTTTTGCTGTACAGAAACATTTTAGTTTGATGTAATGCTGGCAGGGATGTGGAGAGAAGGGAACACTCTTACACTGCTGGTGGGAATGTAACCTGGTCCAACCACTATGGAAAACTGTGTGAGGACCCTCAAACTAATGAAAATGGAGCTACCATTTGGCCCAGCAATTGCTCTCTTGGGAATTTACCCAAAGAGACCTCAATGCTTGTACAAAGGGGCACCTGTGCCCGCATGTTTACTGTAGCACTATTTATAATTGCAAGGACATGGAAACAACCCAAATGTCCCAAAACAGATGAATGGATGAAAAAGGTGTGGTATATATACACACAATGGACTATTACTCACCAATTAAAAATGAAAAATTAGATGACTTTATGATCACATGGATGTACTTAGAAGAAATCGTGTTAGCAGAAACAAGTCAAAAAGAAAAAGACAGAAACCAAATGATTTCACTAATATATGGGACATGGGAAAAATAAACAAAAGCCATGAGGAAAAGTCAAAACAAGCTAACAACCCATTTGAAGTGCCCAACTGGGGGAGGGGAATAGGGGAGGGGTGGGGGGGTGAACCCCAAGGATTACAAAGATGTGAAATTAATAAGTAAATAAATTGCTTAATAAAAAAAAAGAAAAAGAGCACAGTATGCTAAAGGGAAAGGGAAGGTACTTGGTGGCAGAGAGCTAAGTTAGAGCCAAGCCCTTCTCTATACCATACACCACAGCTGTGAAAAAGTCAGTGTATGGAGAGGGATGCTAAGTATTCATCAGGTTCATTGTGAGGATTATCAGTAGTAGTTCAGACATAGTTGAATGTCTGACTTATGGTAAACATTCAGTTGCTACCACTTGTGGGTTAACATCTTCAGCGATAGCTTCCTGGATGAGGCCACTCGGGAAGATGTCATTCAAATCTTCAAGGACACAAGATCTTATAATCAGGTTGGGTTAGATGTGGCAGAGACTGGGAGTAGATATGGAAGGCAGAGAATGGTCCTCTGAGTGGGCAGAGGGGTTGGTTACTAGGTCATGTCCCCTTTTGTCTCCCTCCCTGGCCACAGCCTGTCAGGTAAGGTGCCTACTCCTGATGCCAAGTGTTGAGCCAGCATCAGGCTCATCAATCTGCGTGGGTTCTTTACTGGTTCTAGCAGTGACACAGGTGCACAAGGCAGGGCAGGCGAGCTCCCCACCCCCACAGGAATCTTCAGACTCTTTCTCCGATCTCTTTCTTGCTCTGGCTTGTTCTGCTCATGATTTCTGTGCTCTCTCGCCCCAGGATGAGACCACCCCTTTAACTGTGCCTCCCAGGCCCAGGTGAGTCCACTCACACTTGCGCACACCCCCTGGGTAGGCAAATACATAAGTATGGGTGGACACATCACTGCAGGTGCTGGTCATAGAGATTAGTGGAGGGAAAAGCCCAACCAACACACTCACCCTACACAGCCTCTTCGGAACAGACATGGTCCCGGGCGGTGACTCATGATTAGCTGAATTCAATCATGGCAGTTTTCTCCTTGCAGAAGTCAGTTTTCTTTTCTCCCTTCAACTAAGATGATGAACTTCAGCCCCCACTGATGAGAGACCAGTGGAAGTTGACTGGTAGACCAAGGTTCTCTGTGCGGATGACAGGAGAGATGCCTTCTTCCCTTGGTGGCTGCCTTCTGTGCCTTTCCCTTTCCCTCCCCCTCCCCTTCTCCTCCCCCTTCTCTCCCCCTCCCTTACCTCTCCCCCTCTCTCTTTCCCTTTCTCT
>PVHY01012521.1:0-44212 GCA_004024945.1 Uropsilus gracilis | reverse complement strand
CAAGTATATGTACCAAAATTTGTGTGAAACACTATGAATTCCCTGACTTGGATGAATGTGCCCTTGAACTGTGTGCTTATTATGATATAATGGAACTGGAGACCTAAAGTATCATTTTAAATGACCTTACTCTACCATTTTCAATTTTACTCATTTGCATACTAGCCTTGTGGTTTTTATCATATCTGCCTATCATTTTTCCCCTTAAAATTGACTCACATTTTTTACTTTTGTAAATTACACATATAGAAAAATCACAGAATTCATATACTAGCTAATTTTTTTTCAAGTACTTGTTAAAATTAACACAAAACCAACCCCAAAATTTTTACCCTGTGCCACCTACCATCTCCACACTTTGAAAAAAAACAGTTCTAGTTTAAGCCCTTCATTTTGCAGGTGAGGAAAATAAGAGTCAATGAGTTTAACTGATTTGGACATGAGCACTCTCAACTTTCTCAGTGAGAGGTTAGACTAGGTTTGGTCTGTTTAAACATCAATTTTATCATATCAGGAAATGATAAGTACAGATTTCTGTAGGAATCATAGAATCTGACTGCGGTTAAATTGGTAGTTTTTTGTTTGTTGACATGTTTACATAAACACAGTTACTATCTATCATCTCTTTCTCTCAACCTTTGTTAGAATTTTAAAGAGTGCCCTTGAGCTAGGCATGGTGGTGTGCGTCTGTAATCCAAGCGCTGGGAGGCAAAGAGGCCAGGGATCACTTGAGTTCATGGGCTTGAGACTACCCTGGGCAACATAGCGAGACCTGGTCTCAAAAAAGCAGCAGGACATGGTAGCAGGCACCTGTAATCCCAGCTACCTGGGAGGCTGAGGCTGGGGATCACTTGAGTTCATGGGGTCAGAATTATCCCCAGGCAACACAGAGATACCTAATCTCAAAAAAAAAAAAAAAAAAAAAAAGACTGCCCTTGTTACTGTAACACAGTTGGCATACTTTTGTGATTGGTTACTTGTTTCCCAGCAATCTGAAAGCCTGAACTATATAGAGTATGCAAGTTTACTTGAAAGGAGCCTTTATAGTACAATATCTTCTGAAATCAAGTAATATGAGAATCCCCTAAAAAAACAAACAATACTCAAGGATACTGGTGTCAATTCTAGCACAGTGTTGCTTAATCTATACAATCATAGACCTAGGTATGATTTCATTTTGTATATAGGTAGTATCCAACTTTAAAACCAAAGCAAAGAAACAGGTAAGAGTCAAACAAATTTATAAACTCAGTAATTCTAATTAGCAGTGTTAATTGATATGATAGAGGTCTAATATGAATTACAGCTTAAATGTAAAATAAAACTCATTGCTCTGGTTAGAGCATTCTTGAGTTTAGCTTGCCTTTACTTCCACATGTGCACTTATGAATCATTGCTTAATGTCACCCAACAACCACAAAACCTTCATTTAGACCATGTTTATGATATCATTTGAGCTTTGTTTGGTTCAGAATTAATATAAAATCAAATGTAAGCTCTGGCATCATGAGACTGCTCTACTTAAAAG
This sequence comes from Uropsilus gracilis, assembly GCA_004024945.1. Lineage (NCBI taxonomy): Eukaryota > Metazoa > Chordata > Mammalia > Eulipotyphla > Talpidae > Uropsilus > Uropsilus gracilis. The sequence goes on along the minus strand of PVHY01012521.1, from coordinate 42,684 downwards.
ATGACCATTCAGATGACTACATTGAAACTAAATCAAGAAGACTTAAAATTTCTTAGAGGAATTTCCAAGTCCGGTAAAATGTGTCTTAGGCAGTCTGAATTTTAGAAACAGTGATAGAGTTGGAAGACTAATGGGCTGTGAGAAGTCTGCATTTCTGGTTTTGCTCTGCCCTCTGCTGGCTATATGATTTAGGCAAACCCTGTTTCCCTAGCTGTGTAATGAAATTGTTAATTTTAACCCTAAAGCCTATAGCTATGCAGATTTTGTTAAATAAAACATTATTTGTATAAATAATAGATACAAAGTATAAAGAAATCCCCAAAATTAAAAACATTTGTTTTTATATTTATTAAGTTCTATTTTTTTAAGGTCATTTAGATTTGGGACATTTTCTAAAAACATGACCTGGTTAAGAATTGCCTATACTTCTTAGCAATAGCAGAATAAAGTGTTTTTACTTTTAGCATTTTTTTGTATGCAGTGAAACTTGTTTTCCAAATGTACTTAAATTGTAGATATCAGTCAAAAGAATAAAATGATTTGAATTTTGAAAAAAAGAACCGTGTGTAAAATAAAACAATTTTAATAAGTCAACAATATTAAGATGGGAAAAAAAACAGATGCTTTTAGAACAAGATAACTTGGGTCAAAATATTGGGGACAGTATTTAGAATGAGTAAAATTCAGGGCAAAAACTACAAACTACTATTGAAATAATCTGGTTTAGTATTTCATGAATGAAGTCTGATCATCAACAGTAATAATCTTTCATTTCTATTTCTTGTTCTTAGGGCTTCTAGCAATTTCTTTGTTTCTTTTGAAAAAGAGAGACAGAGTGCAAATTCCTGTTGGAATCATCATAATATCTGGCTGGGGGTAAGTTGGTAGTTTTCTGTTCACTTCCATGTTTCCATATACAAAGTTGCTGTTCACCATCTTTCTTTCTCTTTAAACCCTTGTTATTACAGAATTCCTGCTCTCCTTGTTGGTGTTCTTTTGATAACAGGGAAACATAATGGAGAGAGTATTGACTCAGCTTTCTTTTATGGAAAAGAGCAGGTAAGAAGAGTTTAAAGACAAGTATATTTTGAGAATATCTCATTTTAGACTGTAAATGTGTTTTGCTCTATCACATTAAAATTAATTTTGAAAATCTATATTTTTTAATTTTGAGAATCTATTCCAACTTTTTGTTTATCACACTGGTGATCTTTATTACTTTTTTTTTTTTTTGAGACTAGGTCTTGCTATTTTTGCCCATGGAACTGCAGGCTCATGTTGACCAGGGTACCACAGACTCAACAAGCATTTCCCGGCCTCAGTTTCCCAGGTAGCTAGGATTACAGGTGTGCATCACCACGCCCAGATATTTTTTGGGACTAGGTCTCACTATGTTGCCCCGGACGGGACTTGAACTGCGATCCCCAGAGCCTGCCACAACTCCATAAGCTGTCGCTTACAGGCACATGCCACCATGCCTGGCCTTTTATTACTTTCTTACGGCACCTCTTAAATACCACAAATGTTTTGCATGTCTGTGATTTTTTTTGAGCAGATGAATGTTGGAAACTTACTGGGTCTCAAACATGCTAATGAATTACATTTTCTTGATTGGAGGAGAGAGTGGTTAAAAGCCATCGAATAAGTTAGCATTACTAATAAAAGCTAAATTCTTGATTTATAAGTCCATCATATATATATACATATATTTCAGACCAAAAAGTATCTATGAAAAGGTGTGCTTTAAAAGCTATGGAGTAGGAGGCTTATGGAACCTACTAACTCAGAATTCTTCATGAGGACCCCAAGGATGTTTGTTTTTTAAAAATCTTCTCAAATGAATTTGATTTATATTTTTGTTAGTAATTTTTGAATTTTACTGGACTGTGTGAATATATCAGGTTATATGTATTAAGGACTTAAACTAGTGCTGGTTAGTACTCAATTAGCATTAGCTATTTATGTTCAGTATTAGTATTATAAAAAATCTCTAGTTTTGAAATATGCTTGAACTATGTAATGAAGTATGGAAGAATCATGAAATAAAGCAAAGGTTCTCTTTAGAAGAGAAGCAAACATTTAGATTAGTTGCAGAGGAAATCAGTGACTTTGATGTATAGTGAGAGAAACCTCTAGAAATCTCAGGATTACAAGCAAACCATAATTTCTCTATAGGTAACTTTCATACTTTATATTATACTCCTGCCCCTTTTAAAGAACTGCTTTAGAGCATTTGTAACTGTAAAGACTTTTTTACCGGAGTGCCCTTAACTTTCTCTACTATCAAGATGGGATTGTGACAGCGCATAACGGTCTTTCCCCAACGTTGGCAGATGATCATCACAGCAGTCACCCTATTCTGCAGCATTGTGATAGCTGGCGTGTCGCTCATGTGTATGAACCGCACCACCCAGGCAGGAAGCTATGAAGGATTTGACCAGTCTCAGAACCGCAAAGCAGCAGAGCCTGGAAACACAGCTTTTGAGGAGAGTCCAGTGCCAATAAGTGAACCTGAACCTTTTCCAAGTTCTATCCCGGAAACAAGTATGATTTTAACATTTAAGAAATTCTTACATACTATTTTATAGCTGTAATAATATAACCAAATGTTTTTGTTTAAGGGAGATTTCTTGAAGATTGAAATATCAGAAATGTTTGTCAATGAGGAATTAAAATACACAACTTGTGGGGGGAAGGGGCAGGCGCGGGGGGGTGGGGTGGGTTTTGAACCCCAGAGATCACAAAGATGTGAATTTAAATTTAATATTTAAAAAGTAATAGAAAGTTTTTGCAAGTTTATTCACTAGATCTGTGTTTATAAATCTGTGAAGACAAACTTAGGTTAAATTTTAAGACTTCCTCTGATGTGAGAATTTAGAGAAATGTAACCAAAAAAAAGTCCTTTCTAGGAAATGAGGACATATATTTGCTAATATAACAACATTGTATCAAGTAAGCACCAGCCATCAAATAAACTCTGATGAAGCAGGGTTCACAGTATAAACCAGGAGTTGGCAAACTAGTATATGTATGGTCCCAGAGCTAAGAATAGTTTTTATATTTTTAAGGAGTTGGAGAAAAATTTTTGAAAGAATCCCTTTGTCACATTTGAAAGTTATATGAACTTTGAGTTTCAGTGTTCACAGTGTTTTACTGGAACATGGTTATACATAACCATGTTCCAGTATTCATTTATTATTGTCTCTGGCTGCTTTCACACTCTATTAGTAGAGTTGGATCTTTCAACAGAGATTCAGTGGCCTGCAGCACCCTAAATATTTATTATTTGACCCTTTATTAAAATGTTTGTCAGTCCTTGGTTGGTACAAATGAAAACATAACCCTAACATGTATATTTGTTAATAAGTATTAATAATTGTTAAGTGGAGATTGCTTCAGTTCATGACGGGAACTCAGTAATAGATTTGGGATTATTCATTGCTGAATGTAGAGATTTTATAGATATGAAACACTGTGCTAAGAAGTTTAAATGATAGTACATATTTTGCTTAGTGTTCGTAGAATAAAGGAGTAATATCAAAATATTAGCCATGAATATCAATAAGGATAAGAAAGTGAAATAAAATAAAAGATAAATAAAATTTTAGCTATCTTTACCTTAGGGGGGGGGCCATAAAGCCTATCATCTTGCTTTCTTTCTCCTCCCTCCATTCCAAACTGAAGTATATAGAACAGTGGTTAAAAATATGGATCAGGCCATACTGGCTAGACTCAGAGCTCTACATCATGACTTACTGCTGTTTGATCTGGGGCAGTGCCCCATATCTTAGTTTCCACATCTCAGGAGGAGGAAGAAATCCTACCTCACAGCACTGGAGGTTCTTGTACACAGGTTGGAGTTCATCAATCTGCTTACATCATTAACCCTGTTCAACCAGGGCTCCTCTAATTAATTTTATTGGTGGTGCCCACTCATTTCTTTTGCTAGATTCCTTTTGATTATATTATCAACATTTCATTCTTTTGCATCCTCTTGACCATTTTCCCTTTTAAAATGGAAATTCAAAAATTTTTATGCTTTCACCAAAATTTTAAGTAGCCTGTATGTCCAGCTGGCTCTAGTCTTACCCCCTTGAGTGGGGGGCCCTAAACTGAATGTCTTAAGCCCAGGAACTTTTGCTACTATCTCTTTACCTGTCTTTTTGAAAAGAGCAAATTGTATGCCACAGATGTTCTTTAAATCTTGTCATCATTATCTGCAGCAGGAAAACTAGCTTGCAGCTTTACTAGAAATAAATGGAGAGCCATAAGACAGCTATCATTTATCTCCATAGTAAAGCTTGTGCAATGTTTCTACTTCCTACTCTTCTTATCTCACTCTTTTATAATTGCTTTTTAAGTGATCTACATTACCACTAGACTGCAAGTGCTATGACTGATTGTCCATCATTATTGCCGCAGCACCAAGCATGGTATCAGGCTGACTGTAGCTGTCTAGTAATATTTGTTAAGTAAGATGGATGGGTAGATAAATACACTCTGGTTTTCTGAAACTACCTTGGAAACTGTTATAGCAGAGCACTCGCTTATTCACCTGTTCACCCATGCTCCTAGAGAAAGGGTTTTTTAATCTATCTGGCTATTTTCCTTCCTTAAATCCAATTCTTTTCTGCTTGACTACTAGTGATAACATATAACACACTCGGTACCCTGGCTGCCTCCCCACCCCCCAAAATCTCATTAACCCAAACTAGTTCACTCACCTCTGCCACCTTTTTAAGAGATCCATGATTTGCACATAAGTATAGAATTATGACTGAAAGGGAAATTAACCTACTTTAACATGAGATTAAAGGTTCAGTTAATGAGAGGCTAATGAGCTACTTCTATAATCCTTATATTTGTAGGAAAAAACTGCCATAGTATTTTTCATGGTGGCCATAGTTTTGTGTGTGTGTGTGTGTGTGTGTGTGTGTGTGTGTGTTCCTTGCATGTATGTCATTGCAATAACGGCCTTTTGTCTGTTTTTTAGGTCTTTTTTTTTTAAACTGTTTTTTAATCAGTTCAGCTGATTGAAGCCTTAAAGTTTCTGAAGATAAGAGGGCTAAGCATGGATGATCTCTACTATTCTGTGGTTCTATTTTAACCTTGAGGTGGCATCATTATCTTAAATTCAGACAGACATTTGTAATATCTTATTATAGATTATAGTTTGAATCTTTTTCTTTTTAAGAACATTACTGAAAATTAAAGCACATTATCAATCAAAGTTTCTGCCTAAGAATTATTTCTTTTGCTGGAATATTAAATTTTATCACTAAAGTTATATTCTATCATAATCCATGTCAGAGAGCACCATGTCTATCTTTGTGTAAAATGTTTTAAAGGATACTACATGCAATTCTCTGAATGTGCAAAGGAAAAATTACTGCTCTATAGCAGATGTCTCAGTGTCAATTTTGTAAACTAATCTACCTATCAACCAACAAGAGATTTTCAGTGGTATTTATTTGAAAAGAAAAAAAAAGTAATCATTTTTATTGCATCTTCTGAACTAGTAAGACACATGTTCTTTTTTATTTTTTAAAGAGACTAGGTCTTGCTATATTGCCAGGGGTAGTACTGAACCCACGGACTCAAGTGATCCCTAGCTTCAGCCTCCCAGGTAGTTGGAATTACAGGCACATGCCACCACACTTGGCTATTTTTTTTTTTTTTTTGAGACTAGGTCTCGCTATGTTGTCCTTGGTAGTCTTGAACCCATGAATTCAAGTGATTCCTAGCCTCCGCCTCCCAAGTAACTGGGATTACAGGCATGTACCACCATGCCCGGCAGGACACATATTCTTGAAAGGAATACGTTTTGAACTAAATTCACAGGGAAGAGAGACTTTTAGGTTAATTAATAAGAATGGGACTTCCATCGCAAACATATTTAGGCCTAAGATTCAAGTAAGCATGGAGTTTGTGGAGAACACTAAAGAAATGTCCTGAAAGAATTGAATAGCAGGGATCCTTGTATAGGGAGAGTAGCCAGTTCCTAGAGAGCTTCAAATTCAGGCCACTGAGTTTGACTTTAACTGCTGTAAGCAATATGGCACTAATGTGTGGTTTTTGAGGACTGATGAAAAATTCTATTATGTTAGGAAAATGTTCAAATTTTTAGTTCTTGAAGCACATATTAATAAAAAAATGGTCAAGGACTGATAAGACAATCCTTGTTTTATACGAGGAGGAAAAATATATAAAGGAGCTGATTCTGTGTCTCTCACTTTTTAAAGGTTCATTCTGTATAAGTACATTTGAATACTTTCAGTAAATACAATATGAAAATATTTCCATTTAAGTTGCATGGGAAACCTGGGGTATGAATTAGGGGCTTTTGTTTAGTCTTTCTTGAAGCCACCATTTCTGTTGTAGCTGGACTCTACCCTCACATGTTATTTTATCTATACAGGCTGCTGCTCCTGCTCCTTGGGAAATGGTGAGTTACACTGCCCATCCACAGAGCCAGAAGCAAACACAAGCACCAGTGGCCCTGTGATTCCTTCCTTTGAGAAAGGTAAGTGCCTCTGGTCTGATAGGATGGGCCTGAGGGAAAGAAGATTGACTAACTTTATGCCTCAAAAGAACTCTACATAGACTTTCTATAGATGCTACGTATTCTTTGAGAATCTGTATTCTCAAATAAGATGGGGGAACGTACTAACAGGATAATAGTAATGCATTTTTAAAAAGAACTGAGTTCTAATAATGTAGTATAGGTAACATTATATATACATGCATGTTATTTACCAATAAATTTAATTCAAGTAATAATTCCAAGAAGTTTGTTCAAAGGGGTCATTTATTTGTTGGCCTTTTTTCTTGTTTCAAAAATCAAGACTTTTCCATCATTTCCATCTCCCAGGGCCAGGACTGATTAAATAATGCGTATTTACATTTTGAATCCATGTACTTAAATATACCCATTCTAATTAAGTAAGAAAAAATTTTAAAGTAATAATCTTTTACTAAAAGACTAAGAGACTGAATCATATGCATGGTCTAATTTTCAAATCTTTAAAACAATTGAACACTTTTATGTGAAGTTGCAGTGCATTTTCAGTGATTATGCTTAATTATAATCTAACTAGAAAGGGAAACCCCAAAAACTTCTCTTTGTGAAAAGTATAAGTAATGGTGCATACAAATCACTTAGCACACTATGGTAGTCGTAGTAAATGCTCATTAAACATAGCAGTAGTAGTAGTAATAATAGTAATAATCATTGTAATTATTTAATAGTAATAATCATTGTAATTATTTATTTACTTAGCTATCTGTTGGCAAAGAATAAATCTGACATAGAAGAATTAATAATTTCCAGAGAAAACTATAAAATTTTCAGAATTTAAACCTTCACTGACTTTCTAATGGAGAACACCTTTTGGCGTTCAATTACACTATCTTTCAACTTTTGAGTATCTCTTTTCTAAAGCTTATTTCTTTACATTAAAATTCCCTTGACTTGCTTCATTTTTTTCTCTCTGTACAATATACTAAATAGTGAAAGAGGGATGGGCACAAGAGATTAAGATGATGGTTAACGGGTGACAAGGTGGTGGGAGAACCTTGGGGTAGACAACGATGTAAAAAAATATATATATATTTATATATATACATACACATATATATGGCAATCAATTCAAAAAAATAAAATTATGAAAAATATATATACTTAATAATAAAGTTCATTAACAATGCACTGGCACAGCCAAAGACAAAATAAATACTGTAATGTAAAAAAAAAAAAAAAAGGCAAATAAAAGAAAAATATTTTTATCTATTTTTGTAATATCTGTATATAATATTTAACACCAGGTTTAATATATGTATATACTACTAGAATTTTTCTATGACAAGATCTACACAAATAATTTCTATTAAAACAGGATTGTGGTAGAGACAGAAAAAAAAAAAGCTTTCTTGTAAAAGATCCCCATCTCTATTTTAGGCCAGAGAAGTTATCATCCCAGGGATTTGGACTTGTTTTCATATGTGCACAGAACAAAGTGTTTAATGTTTTTTATTTGGTTCCCTTAAGGTATTTTCTAAGACAAAACTTCAACTTTTTTTTTTTTTTATGAAAGGCATGGGATAATTATGAATTTGTTTTACATTTAACCAAAACAGAGTATTCCAGCTAACATGTAGATTTATCACAGATGAAATTCTGAGTTATTAATTTAGCCTTAACAATATATGTGTCTGTATTTACGGGTATAGGTACATGCATTTGTGCGCGCACACACACACACACACTGCACTGTTGAATAGTGTAGAAGGGAACTAGTGTATACTAATCACACTTTTTTCAATAAAGAGACCCTAAAGTAGAACTATCCTACAACACGAAGGCAGCTTCCTCAGATTTCATCTAAAATAATACACTGATTCTAAGCTGAATGTGCATATGTGATAGCTTGCTTAGGAAGTCATTATGAATTTAAAATGCATTCAAATAAAAAGCTCTGATTACAAATTGTTGTACTTACTGTCTTATAGATGATCATTGTGTGAGTCGCTGTAACTCCCAGAGCTGTATCCTAGCCCAGGCAGAAGAACAGTATCTACAGAGTGGAGACCAACAACTGACTCGACATGTGCTGCTGTGTTTACTTCTCATTATTGGCCTGTTTGCTGTAAATGTTTCTTTTGATTTTGTTTGGGGCCCATTTCTTTAAACGTTTAACAAAGGTTTTCATTCAGGCATCTGGGAGAAGCAAGTTGCTGCTTCCTACAAGTTGACAGCTAGACCATCCAAAACCTAACCTTGAGCTAAATGTTTGGGGGTTAGGTGGATGAAGAGGATGAAAAATTCACACTACTTTGTGGCCTAAGTACCCCAGTAGCTTATGTTTCTTGGAATTATATACTCATTCTGTGTTCTCAGTTTAGAATTTGGTAAAAAGCAGGGCCATTTATTAATGTATCCCTTGATTGATTTCAATGGACGCCTACAAGATCTCTCAAAAGACACTCCTGAGATATATAAACTTAAAAAAATAATTTAAATTACAAGAATAGCATAACCACTTCATATACAGGGTACTTGCAAAAAAGAAAGAAATATCCATCATGCAATTGCCCTCTATTTTTCAATACATTTTTTGATTCTAATCATACACCTAGATTTACACCCTGCTTTGTCTGTTATGTCAAACATTTTCATGGGCTGCATAGTTGTTAATAAGTGACTTTAAATGCTCCTCAATCAACCATAAAAATGATACATTATAATTTACTCAATCACTTCCTATGAATTGTTAGTAGTTTTTAAAAGTGCTCTAAAAAAATCTCTGTACAGTCTGTTTCTTTGTGATGAACCCTCAGAGTTAGGAACCTGGATCAAGGAAATAAAAATATATATGACTTTTGAAGCATTTGACTAATTTTTTTTCAAAAGTATAGTGCAGATTTGTAAATATTCTCACTAGTACTGAATATTGTAAATGTTTTAAAGTAAAATATAGCACTTTGTTTAAAAAAGATTGCATTTCTTTGATTACTATAGGGTTTTAAAAATTAGTTTTCAGTCCTCATTAGTAATTGTCAGTTGTTATTATATAATTTTTTGAGCTGGTTTAAGGCAACTTGCCTACAGATGGGAGATGGACCATATAGGCTATGAAAAAGCCCTCTTACCCTTTTCACTTGGGGATACTTGTTACATTTTAACTGGTATTTAAGAACAAAAACCCAAAAGTAAGAAGTGCTGCCAAGAATTGCTGCTTAAGGATGTGATTGTTTTCATTGTGTAGAACTAATTTTAAAATCAGTCCTGTCTAAGGCTAGTCAGCAGTCCTGATGTATTATATTATGTAAGCTTCTGTATTATGGCTCATGTCTTCTTCCTTCAAGTCTGATCAGAATAGATGCTGTTTGAATGACATCTGTCAAGAGAAGAGGTTGAAACCTCTTGTTCAAAAGACAAAGCCTCTATATTCTTCAGTGTTTTTCCCTTTAATCTTTTCTCCCTAATTATTAAGTAGATAAGTTATTGTACTCTGGATATTGTAAGTAGATAAGTTATTGTGCTCTGGATAGAGAAAAATGATTAGCTTCCTTCATTTTAAAGTACTATTTTCTTTTTCCTTTACAGAATCTTTCCAGTTGTTTATGGTGGCTATTCAACCAAGAGCCTGGAAGACTGTATGTTGAGTTACAGTTTTTCTGTGCTGTATTTAACTTTGGCCAGGTATTTATTGAGAACTTTCTGAGGTTTTTGTTTTTCTTGGATGGGTTGATGGGGTGGGGTGGGGGGGACGAGGGGTGCGCATACTCTTTTCTTTTACATCAAAAGGGCTTAGTCTGTTTGCCAGCTGCTGGTATGCATGACAGCTGACAGCTGCTGCCTATCTCCAAGTAGAGATGAATTATTATATTGGTTAAAGTCATCAGAATGCACATTGAGTGTTTCAATCAGAAATACCAAATCGTTTTTTGCTTTGGGTTTGAGATAAAGAAGGATAATTTAAGTAGGGATGAGATATCCCAAATTCTTTTTAAACTTTGTTGAGGTCTTAGTATGTCACTTTAGAAAAATGACTTACCTTCCCTGAGTCTTTAGTTTACCATTTAAATCGATGGATATCATTTCATTTATATGTTCATTTATATGTTGATGTTTTGTTGAACAATAAGTGTTTACTTTTTTAAATTGTAGTGTATGAATAAATTTTGCAAAGAGATAATAGTAGTTGCTATTCTTTCAGAGCCCACTATATACCATTGTTAAGCATTTTACATTCATTTTCTCATAGATATCACAAAAAAAATCTGCAGTTATTCCCAATTTAAAAATTAGAAACTAAAATAGACCTAATATGATTAGGTTGCTGTTGTCTTTATGTCACTATTAAGTGGGTAACTTAAGGATAAATGACATTTTACTTGTTGAGAAAGTTTTGTTTTTTTTTTTTTTTGAGACTAGGTCTCGCTGTTTTTGCACGTGGAACTGCAGGCTCTCGTTGCCCAGGGCACCACAGATTCAAGCAATCCCCGGCCTCAGCTTCCCAGGTAGCTGGGATTACAGGCGTGCACCACCACGCCCTACTATTTTTTGGAACTAGGTCTCGCCATGGGCCCCAGGCGGGACTCGAACCGCTATCCCTAGCCCCAGCCGCTTCATAGGCTGAAGATTACAGGCACGAGCCACTGTGCTCAGCCTGAGAAAGTATTTTTATGTGCAAATTTCAAATTTAATTTTGTCTTCAATCCCTTACTTTTAAATTAGAGAATACTAGTCCCCAGATTGAGTATTAAGCTGGGAAAAAAAATATGTTTGGAATAATGAATTTGTCTTATAGATTTTAATTAATTGGTCATATGGATTAATTAACATTTATTAGTAGATATTCCTGTAAGTTTTTCCCTAAGGTCAAGTTCTTGAAATATTTCCAATTTGTTTTGCCATTTTTGTGGAAACAAAATGGCTGTGTCTAGCTAAACAAATGACTTCAATTAGGTTACTACAGACAAGAGCACTTCAGGAGCTACTTGATACTCACCTCACTTTGTGATACTTTTTAAGACCCGATTTTATGCCCAAGAACTATAAAATACTAGGTTGAAAAATCATGGTCTCACTTAGTATTTTGTATTCAGAAAGCACACTCCAAGCAGAGCCATCCCAGGAAAACTTGAAAACAGAAGGTAATGCCAGAATTGTTGCTTTTGAAATGGTGCACCCACAGCCTATGGTTTAAGTGCATCAGAGGAGGGAGATAGAAAAACAAACCCCCCCCTTTTCCGTCTCATTTTTTTCTTGGAAAGGTGTATAAAATCATTCCTTTTGGCTGGTTGTGGTTTGAGGGTAAAGAAACGTAAGACCTTTGTGCAGTACCTTGCATTCTCCATCCCACCTCCCACCAACCTGTGCTTACATTCTTACCCCACCATGACAGAGAGCAGTTCCCTCCTCCGGTCTCCACACATAGTTCTAATTTCCTGATCTGGGCCTGCCATTTTGCCTCACCACCCCCAAATCCTTCAAACATTTCCTATTACTAGCTAGTTTTATTTAACATAAATTTTGTTCAATGACTGCATTATAGTTAGATAATACAGCCATAGTTAATTCTAGAATTCCTGAAGTTTTAACAGAAAAATAATACATGCTCAAACACAAAGGGAGGTTTTTTGTTTGTTTTGTTCTTTTAAGGAAAAAGTATAGCATGTAGCTCTTAAATGTTTTCATTTTTTCTTCAATACATAAATTCAGGATATAAATATGGCTGCTCAGCATTGGTTTATATCACCAATTGTAACTAGTAGGTTAGATGATGGGGAGGAGGCAACCAAGTATCATACCTGCCTCCAGTAACTGAATTTTTAGAGAAATGGCCTTGTGTATTCTGTTTAAAATGTTCTAATCACAATGAGTTTATTTTCCCATGCACTGAATCAGGTAATTTCCATTATTTTCCTGTCTGAGCATTTTATTGTTAAATTCACAAAATATCTTTTTTTTCTTCCATAGGGATTTATTTCCTTTGGAATCTTTGGATTGGACAAACATTTAATCATCCTACCTTTTAAAAGAAGGTAAATTTAGTTTTGAAATAATTGTATACTGCAAAGATGACAACAAAGCCATTCCATTAAGATACTGACATTTTTAAACCTTTAGTAACTGCTGGAAGACACAGAAAGGTTAAACCAAACAACCCAGAAAGGTTATCTGTTGATTAACATGTTTGTTGTAAATAATTGCAGAGAAAATATTGGAAGACTATTATTAATCCAACATTGTAATTTGCATTTTGAAAAGGAATGATGGATGCCAGTTTCTATTAAGTCTGTTAACTACCTAAAGTAAAATGAAACTTGAAAATGCATTTGGAAATGAAAGTTGTAGGTGGTGTGCCCTAGAGATCTATATTTGATTGTCTTTCACCTTTAACCACAAGATTTCTCTATCAAACAGACAATTTATCAAAAATTTAAGTTGTTATAAGTTTTGGTTTTTTCATTAGTTTAGTGAAGAGGGTTTTTTTTTTTTTTTAATCAGATCTGATTTTTGAAATCTCTGTAAAAAATAATGATTTGGGATAGGGGGAAGAGGCAAAGAAAGCAAATTTTTTTTTTTTTTTGAGACTAGGTCTCCCTATTTTTGCCCCTGAAGGCTCACGTTGTCCGGGGTACCACAGACTAAAGCAGTTCCCAGCCTCAACTTCCCAGGTAGCTGGGATTACAGGTGCATGCCACGATGCCCAGCTATTTTTTTGGAACTAGGTCTCGCTATGTTGTCCCAGGCAGGACTCAAACCACTATCCCCAATCCTAGCCACACTCCATAGGCTGATGCTTATAGGCATGTGCCACCGTGCCTGGAAGAATGCAAATTCTTTTAATCCCTTATTTGTTTTCAAAATTGAAATCTCTAGAAACTAAAAGTACTAATGGAATTTATCCTACTGATTATATAAAAAACATACAGAAAGTGGAAACTCTTATTTCTTCCTTCTCTTTATTTCATCATAAGATATAGTGCCTGGACCATACTTTAAGACAAACAGCAAGGGAGAAAGAGAGAGGGCTGTGTCAAACAGGGAAGGGAAGAGCATGAGGAATTGTGGTGATGGATCTGGGTGCAGTGGTTCAGAAACTATAGGGACTACAACTGAGGGGATTTATTAGATACGGCATAAAGATGAACGATAATGAATGAAAATTAAGTAATTTTAAAAACTAGTTATTTAAAAAATATATAGCTGCTGGGGTCATATTTCTTTCATGAGGTAAGTGCAATATAACAGGAAAGATACTGACCTTGCTTTTCAACTTCATAATGTTTAGTGCTCAGTTTTTAAAAAAAGTTCTAATTTCTGAACTGGCAAAAACAGAATTCTCTACTCTAGCTTCAAGCATTTTTTTTCTCTTGAACTGAAATTCGAAAATGACAGACATGTTTGCATTTTAAAACAGTAGAGGCTGGGCATGGTGGCACATGCCTGTAAGTGGCAGCCTAAGAAGCTGTGGCAGGGACCAGGGATTGCGATTTGAGTCCTGCTCAGGGTAACGTAACGAGACCTAGTTCTAAAAAAATAGCTGGGCGTGGTGGCATGCGGCTGTAATCCCAGTTTCCTGGGAAGCTAAGACTGGGGATAACTTGTGTTGTGGTACCCCAGGCAACGTTAGCCTGCGGTTCCATGGGCAAAAAGCAAAACCTAGTCTCAAAAAATAAAGAAATAAAAATAAAACTGTAGAATATAGAATAGGGTATACATATATATATATATATATATATATATATATACACATATATATATATATGTATTTTTTTTTGAGACGAGGTCCGTGCAACTACAGGCTCACGTTGCCCGTGGTACCTGGGATTACAAGCGCGCGCCACCACACCCAGCTATTTTTTTGGAACTAGGTCTCGCTACATGCCCCCAGCGGGACTCGAACCTTGATCCCTGACCCCGGCCACAGCTTCCTAGGCTGCTGCTTGCAGACATGCACCACCATGCCTGGCCCTTAGAATAGGATTTATATTTCAATAGAAATTAAAACAGATTAAGTATGTCTGGAGAGGTTACAAAATGTTCAAATTCTCTTGCCTCCCAACCCCAGCCTGTTTTGAATAAGACACTGAATGTTAAATGTGTTTATGCTTCAAAGACTACTGATGCGTGGGTGTTGTACATGACACTTTTGGTAAAAGACAATTTTAGAACAGCTGTGTTCATGGTGTGGGATTCTCTCTCAGTGCTTTTCTTTCCTTAAAAGTGGCCTCCTAAGCTGGGCATGGTGGCTCGTGCCTGTAAGCTTCAGCCTGTGAAGCGGCCAGGGCTAGGGATCATGGTTCAAGTCCTGCCTGGGGCCCGTAGTGAGACCTAGTTCCAAAAAAATAGCTGGGCATGGTGGTGTGTGCCTGTAATCCCAGCTATCTGGGAAGCTGAGGCTGGGGATTGCTTGAGTCTGTGGTACCCCGGGCAACGAGAGCCTGTGGTTCCACGGGCAAAAATAGCGAGACCTCGTCTCAAAAAAAAAAAAAAAAAAAAAAAAAAAAAAAAAAAAAAAAAAAAAAAAAAAAAAAAAAAAAAAAAAAAAAGTGGCCTCTTCAAAATCAAAAATCAAAATTCTTTTGATTTTTAGACTTGAATTCCTATGGACCAGTAAAGACACAGCAGAAAACAGGAATTCTCCTGTTCCAGAGGAAATAAAAATGACTTGTCAACAATTTATCCACTATCACCGTGACCTCTGTATCCAAAACATTGTCAAAGAAAGAAGGTAGGTACACATTCAAAGTAATTATATTTCAGATGATTAATTTTCGTTTGTAATGGACAGAAGTCCTGTAGTGACTAAAATGATTGACATTTCAATAACATGCATATATAAAAGTTAAAATAGCTTCAGGAAGAAGTTGAAGTTATAGTTGAAGAAACAGCATTAAAAGAACCATAGCATTTTGATATTTTAAAATGTTATATAATGTCTAGTTTTATATAAAATGTGAAAACTTTAAATGAATAAAACTGTACAAAATTTTAACATTTACTTCTTGTTAGCCATTAGTGTCTCACTGATCTTTGAAATATATTGGATTTAGAAGTGACTATGTGTTTCCCATCTCTACTGGTATGTTATTTCATATCACTAATGGTAATGTCAAGAAAATTAAAATGAAATTTCTGTACCTTAATTTATTATGCTGCTTACTTTTCACCTTAAGTCCTAATTGTCAATCTGTGACATCTTATTTATTTTGCTAGTTGTTATTTATTTTGCTAAAAATACTGGCTGCAGAGCAGTATTATATTTGTTTATTTCCAACTGTATACTCCATACCCATACCTTTATGGAGTATAGAGTTGGAAATGAATAAACAAATGTAATACTGCTCTGCAGTCAGTATTTTTGGCTATGTAAAAGAGAGGAAAAATAGAGTATCAAATATGTTTATGTCTATAATAAAAAATTATGATTATCATTCAAGATGCTTTATTTCATTATAGTCAGAAGGTAGCCTGGTATAGCTATTAGCAAGGAAACTCACCGAGTAGGGACTAATAATAAAACTCAACTTCTGGATCGGCCACTTAATAGCTGTGTGACACTGGACATGTTCAAGTCTCTAAGCTTTGGTTTTCTTCTTTAAAATACATGGATCTTGGTGTTTGATAGAATCTAAGTGATGGACCTGGATATGTTAAACTAGGAAGAAAAGTTAGTTTCCCACCCTTTTCTAGGGTGGTATTTATTTCAAAGTAGCACCTCTGGATAGTTTCAACAATTTACAACTGCTTTTTAAAATTAAAAAAGGCAGCTCCATGTTAGCTCACCAGCTCCACTGATTGCTGACGGTCAGAAAGCAGCCTCCCACCATCTGCAGGACTGCCAGGTCCCAGATGGGCACCGACTGGTGTAGTGCTATGCAGCCTATACAGTGTCATGTTCACTGCTGCTCCAACTTCATGGGCTGTGTTTTTGCTGCCTGGTCATCAGGAAACCATTATTCTGTCGATGTCAGGGATAAAAAGTGTTGAGCTATCAACTAAAAATTAACATGTAGGAAGAAGACTCAGATATAGGCTATGATATTAAGGGATGTTCGTGTTAGTAAAGCATAAATCATTACTATGTGAAATACCAGCATTAAAATATTGTGATTTTATATGCTAGAGAAAAGTTGTCTTGAATATTAACTTCTCATTTAATTTTTGTATGAAACCCTAATGTATATTCATTTGTGGCTAAATGTTTTAAAATTTTTATCACCCATTTCTTGTCCCATCTTGACTTTCATCCATGCTTTCTGTCAAGCTCTTTAGATTTTACAGCTCGACTGATGCTTGTGGACAGATTTACATTTGCAAGCTTGTGTGAAAACACATAGAATTTGTTTCTTTTCGTATTTCTCTTTCCGTTTACTCATACATGAAGCACCCCACATCTGCATCTCAAGTACAAATTTCAAATAATCAAAAGTAGATTCATAATCCAAGTATATTTTAAAAAAGCACATTTCACTTATTCTTCCCTGGCTTCCAAATACAGCAAATTCCTGAGAAAACATATCAGAAATATTTATCTTGGCTGCTGATGACAAGACAGGCTACTTGTGGGCACTTCAGTAAGCTAAAGTAGATCATTTGATTTCAGTAACTTAGTAAAAATAGTCACTGTTTAAGAACTTGTAAAAAGTACTACTTAAATGTTCCTGAGACTACTTATTTAAAATATATTCAGCTATCTGTAGGCTGGATCTGATCATAAAAGTCCATACTACTATAAAAAGAATACTCCTTTGTCAATGGATTTACATTGCCTAAGACTTTTTATTGTTATTTTTTAAGCATTTCTGTTTTCACAAGCATCATTGGCACATCTACTTTTTCTGTTGTGGGCCTTTCTAGATGCGGTGAGTTAACAAGCCCTTTATAGTCACAGTAGTTTCATTCCTGTCATACATTTAACTGTCATGCTGTCTTTCCCTGTCTCCTATTTTTTTCCCTTGCTTATCCTCTATCATGCAGTGCTGATACCAGATTTACAGAACATATGGGTGAATCATTCCTTTGACATACAGGTGTGGTGCAAAGACTTCTGCTGGGACCTTCTGTGGCTGTGACCTGGTGAGCTGGCTAATTGAGGTTGGCCTTGCCTCTGACCGTGGTGAAGCTGTCATATATGGAGACAGACTGATGCAAGGGGGAGTCATCCAACATATCACCAATGAACATGAATTTCGGGATGAGTACTTGTTTTACAGATTTCTCCAGAAGAATCCTGAACAGAGTCCTCCTGTTATTAAAGCAGACTCTCCCCAACAAGAAAGATATAAAGATATTGAGCATTCATATCCTTCTCCTAAGACCTAAATTATGAGGGAAAGAGCCCTCATAATGAAATCCTATTCTAGCCTCAGATCTGTTATATATTGGCTGTATGACAAATACAATCTCTCTGAGCCTCCGTCACATCTTCTATAAAATTTGACAAGATGTGTTCTCACCCCATAATAACATTATGTGGCTTTATATTATGTAACTGATTTAGTAAAAAAAGGGAAAACCAAGCCAAAGTTTAAGGTTCTGATAATAAATACAATTGATGTAAATTATGCCAATATTTTAAAACATTTCTTCCAACAACTGTTTGCAATAATTTCAAAATCAACATCCAGTTTACTGTTACTTTAAATTGCCAGATTTGGCTAATGTCCTGCTGGTGGGAAATGGATCTTAAATTATGATAGTATTTGCACTAACTGATGACACCTCCTAAAACAGTAATTTTAAAGATTCTAATAAGAGGCCTTATTCTATTTTTCTCATTTCTTTGACAAATAGTACTCATTAAAAACTTGAAGAACTATTTTTAAAATACATCTTTTCTTGTTTTTCTATTCAAAGGACTAATCTGTGCCATTAGGAGAATAAGAACTTCCATTATTACTGTTTCCAAATCCATCAACTGAAGTATAATCTTTAACTTTTGTACTACAGGCAGTTTCAAGAGCTGCATTTAAATTTTATCAACAAATTATTGCCATATAAGGTATCATTTCTGATGTTTGTATAAAATATCATAGTGCAGAAAGATAACCCTATTAATATATTCCCTGAAGTTAAAGAGAAATATAGTGCAAGCCAGGATTTTACAGTTCCAAGCCTAACATCACACTTTTACATTTAGAATAGTTTTTTTTAATATTCATGTATAAAAATCTATGAACTTGAAAATTACTAAATACTACCCTCAGATAAACTTTATTAAGTTAAAAAGAGATCTATTTATGACCTTTGACCTTTTAATTATTAGGTGTCAGTGATTTAACTTATTTAAAACATGTTTCAAATATTTGTCTCATATTTAGTGTCATGTAAAAACCATTTAGGAAATAATTTATAGTTAGGTGATTTCCAACAAATAATAAAAAATCTGCATGGAAACCTAGTGCACTTAACAATTACACTTTAGTGTATATAATATTAACCTATACCAATTTTAAGTTATGATTAGAGAATGGGGATGTTTTTCAGCAGAATTATCTTGCTACAGTATTTTTTTTTAATATGACCATTTTGTAACTGAATTCTTAGAAGTAAAGATAAAGCATCATTTCTTTACCAGATTTTTATAGTTATAGTAATTGGGATCTTAATTCACATGCATGCAGGCAACACAGTCTCAAGTGGAAAATTTGTTTTTTTAGTGAACAAGTCATACTACACGTCCTGTTATTTGCATGAAGGGAATCTGCAGCATCTTTTTCCTTGGGCAACACTAAAAGAAAACCCTGGATCAGAATGATCTGCAATTTCAAATAATGAAGGTTTTTAAGAAATGTTTTTAGAATAAAGGATGTGCTAACTTTATTATATAAAAATATTTGTAACTTTTACTCCACAGATAAGATTCTCAATAAAATACCTATTTTAACTTGCCTTGCCAATGTCTTTTCTTTGAGTAATCTGAATACTACAAAAGCCTTTTCTATAAAAAGCCTTTCCTATAAAACTTTAATGTTTTCCATGACCCTAAGGGATCTGTGTATGGAACCTTGACCAACTTTGCACTTAGTAAACACTTGCTACTAACACCACTTGTTATTAATGTGTCAATATGAGATTGGGGCCCTTTTCACATAGTTCATAATTTTTAATATGCAGGGTCACTGCTATGAAAACAATATACAAAACTTATTAAAAGCTACCCTTTTACAATCATATTTAACTTGTCAATGGCTCTTTTCTTTGTTCTCCAGGAGTTGTTCCATGCCTGGCCTATGCTTCAACTTCAGTATTTTTAGTGTAAAATATACTTGGGATTTTAAGAATAATGATTAATACCAATAAGCTCCTAAAAGCATAAAAGTGTAAAAGCATTGCTTTATGTTCTTTGCAGCAAAACAAAGCTTTTAGTATTGCCCTTACATATTCTCATATCACGTAAGATATTAAATGACTTTAAGTCACTTGACTAGGTAGTCAAGTGATGAGAACACAGGTCAGGATTAGAAATATTGTTACTATTTTTCAGAAAAAGAATAATTTTTTGAAACTATTATGATAGAAACTTAAAGTAATTACAAAGAGAAAATATTCATTCTAGAACCTTTTTGACAGATTTTATACATTGGAACTAAATTTCCAAAATTCTAGGCTACATATTTCTAGAGTAAAATTTTTGGTTGAGGATTAATATATAAATTGATTTTCATCAATTTATATCAAACTTTTTCTTTTTTTTTGTCACTATTTTTGCCCATGGAACCGCAGGTTCACGTTGCCCAGGGTACCACGGACTCAAGCAATCCCCAGCCTCAGCTTCCCAGGTAGCTGGGATTACAGGCACACGCCACCACGCCCAGCTATTTTTTGGGACTAAGTCTAGCTGTTTTTGCCCAAGTGGGACTCAAACCGCGATCCCTAGCCCCAGCCACTTCATAGACTGAAGCTTAAAGGCATGAGCCACCATGCCAGGCAATCAAACTTTAAAGTTTATTTATTTTATTTAGTTTATTATATAATGGTAAGTCACATTGTTTGTGGGTTGACTCCAGAATAGTTTAATTTCAGCCACTATATATCTTACACTAAGACACACATGAAATTTAAACTATTAATTTTCAAAAATAAAACATCATTACTCTAAAATAGTTACCCATACAAATACCAAACCCAAATACCATATTTGATTTACAGAAGTCTTCCAAACTAGTCTATAAGTCAATCACATTCTTCTAGTAATCACCCCTTTAGCTAAGGAGTTATTCCCATTTGAACATGTAAAAAGGCCATCGGTTGACTTAAGACATCAAAGGCTATCAAATTGTACAGATAATCTAGTTTTCTCAACTTTATAAGCAGAGAAAAGGCTGTGTATATTCTTTCCAGTATTTGAATGCTCCTTTACAAATATTTATTGAGTATCTAGCTTGTGCCAGACACAATGTTGAACACCAAATATACAGGTGTAGAAATAAATATGGTTCCTAGCCTCATAGTTTCTACTTTGTGATAGATAATAAACATATAATTACATTTGTGATCAAGATCATATGTGGCTCTGAAAGCAGAATGTAACAAGAAACCTGAAATCACGGTATGGGGAAAACATCCAAGAGGATGTCATGTTTCACCAAAACTAAATGATTAAAAAAAAGAACTATTTATACCAAATGAATGGTGCAAGCAGAAGGTAGTGCCATGATGAAAAATTGGACACACTGAAAGAACAGCAGAGATTTTTAAAACAATGCAAAATGTAGTAAGATACAGATGTGGGCAGGTCAGCAGGATTGCATTGGTAGTTGTTAAGGATTATGGGATTTTATTCTAAAAATAAGATTCTAAAGAGTTTAGATTTAGCAATTAAAAAAAAACCAGATTTCTTAAATGAACAGAAACTATGAACAGATATCTCGCCAGTAAATGAAAAGATGTCCCACATCATCTATCTAGGGAAATGGAAAATTTTTTTAAAAAAGATATTATATACCTATTAAAATATTCAAAATCCATAACTCTGATAACACCAAATACTGGGAAAGATGTGGAGGAACAGAAATTCTTATTCATTGCTAGTAGGACTACAAAATGGTAAAGCTACTTGGGGACACAATTTGGCAGTTTCTTACAAAATTAAACATTCTTACCTATGTGCACAACACTTGTGTTCCTTGGTATTTACCCAAATGAGCTGAAAACATGTCAACACAAAAATCTGCACACAGATGTTTAAAGTGCTTTATTCATAACTGCCAAACTTTGGAAACAACCAAGACATCATTGAATAGGTGAATGGATCAATAAACTGATACATCCAGACAATGGAATACTATTAGCATTAAAAAGAAATGATCTATCAAGTCATGAAAAAGACAGAGGAACCTTAAATGCATATTACTAAGAAATTAAAGAGAATACAAAAAGACTAAGATTTCAATTATATGATAATCTGGAAAAGACAAAACTATATAGGCACTGAAAACAGTGGTTGCAAGAGGTTAAAGAGGAGGGATAAATATAGGGTTTTAGGACAGCAAAATGGTTCTGTGTATTACCATTGTGGATACATGTCATTATACACTTATCCAGACCCACAGAATATATAATCCAGAACCTCATAAACTCTGGATTTTGAACGATAATGATGTGTCAGTGTAGATTTATCAACTGTAACAAATGTCACTCTGGAGTGGGGGGGGGTGTTGATAGCAGAAGCTATGCTGTGTGGGTGCAGTGGGGATATATAGAAACTCTGTTCAACTTTGTGTTTTTTGTTCAACTGTGCTCTAAACCTAAAACTGCTTTAAGAATTTAAGTGTTTTTTTTTTTTTAATTTAGGAGGAAAATTCAATGTCAGATATAAAATCTTAATTGCTATGGCTGTAGTGCCTAACATCAATGAAGATAAAGAACAAAAATAGGTGCAGAATACTAACTGAAGTGGTCCAGTGAGAGAGGTATTATTTCTGTTCTGAATGGTTCCTTGAATGGTATCAAGGAACAAAGTCAAAGATGCTGGTTCCAGTAAGAAATGTTTCAAATGTATGTGCCTGGATAAATCTATGAATTGTTTACATGCTTAGTTCTCTCATATAAAAAGGAGATCTTTACCCCACTTCCTCCCAGACAAGCTCTTCAAAAGAAAAACATTAACATAAGTAAACCTTTAAATTAAGGACTATACCCTGATAGGCCAGATAATTATAGTTTATAGATAAAAGCTTACTGGTGAACAAGTCCTGATAAAGAGCATATCTATGCTTAACAAAAGTACATTCACAATATAATACATTGTTTTAAAACAATGTATAAATCTAGAAAATTAAAGCAGGTTAATATTTGTCTAAACACAAAAAACTCATTACTTGAGACAATATTTTTCCATTACTAAAGAAAAGCTTGCACTCTTAATTAAGAAACTTGTTTGAGGATACTACATAATTATAATAAACATGAATTCATATTATTTTCATATTTTATACAGAATTGTATGATCCTTAAAAACAGCTATCATGGCTAAAAAAAAAAATAAAAAACGCAGTTACCTGAAGAAACATCTGGCTGTTTAATTATATGTGTGTCCAATTACAATGTTATTTTCTTCCTCAACAAGTAGTAGGTTTAGTATTGAAGATATATCACTTTGTCATTAAAGAGTAACAAGATCTGCTTAAACAAGGTATGTCATTCACCAAAGTGATAGATTCTGACTTTAAGGAAAATTACTGACCACTTCTACATATAATCATTAAGAACTAATATTAGACTTATAAATTCTAATTTCATCTTTTGCAGATTGAGCAAAGAGATTAACAATTCTATCCCCATCAACATGCTTGTTCTGAAGAACCAATTCCATCTTTTCAAATAGTTCTTTCTCCAGTTTCTTCATATTGTCCAATATTATTTTGGCTTTTTCCTGTAAAAAATAAAAGTAAATACAGACACAAGTCTAAAAAACAAATTCCAATGCCTGGACACAAGCCTAAACAAATTCCAATGCCCGCTAAAGATAAAATATGTTCATTCTGATTGCTATTTCAGATTTGGTTCCCTTCCTCCTGAATCTTTACATGTAGAGAAAATGAAACTCTTTGGGAAAAAAAAAATCATTGTTCTATAGTGAGTTAGTGTATTAGGCTCAAATTATGAAGTTCTTTTTAGTAGAAAAGTAAGAATCACTATGTATGATTAGTCTAGAGCAAGGAATCTAAAAGACAATTAACAGGACAAAAGAAAAGAGCTGAATGGTGTGGAAGCACACCCCCTTGATCAAGGTATATATACACTGAAGAGTCAGATTCCTGTGAAAAAGACAAGAACAGCAATATACCACTGCCTTACCCCTAGGGACTGGTACTAATCTGCAGTATAGTCTGGGGTCTGGAACTCCAGAGAGGAGGGTTATTGGTAATGTTACAAACATGAGCCTGCCCTCCTCCACCCCTAGCATTAACAGCCCTCCAAATCTCTTCCCCACCCCTGACTCAGCAGTTACAAGGTCAGTTCTTCAGACCTGAGGAAACCAGAAAGGTCAAACATGTAAAATTATATAAAATTCAAAGCACCACTTGCTTGAAAGGTAGAAGTGGTTCTAATCACTAAGTTACTGATACAGATAAAAAAATCACATTCCCAGAGTTCAAACTATACTACAAAGCTATAGTAATCAAAAACAGTATGGCAATAGAGTAAAAATTGATTAAAACTGAAACTATGCTTACACAGACAGTCTACAATAAAGAAGCCAATACTATACACTGGAGAAAGGAAAGTCTCTTCAACAAGAGGGGAAAACTGGACAGCCACATGCAAAAGAATACCATTAGATCAATATCTCATTATATACAAAAATTAACACAAACTATTAAAAACTTGAAAGTAAAAACCTGAAACCATATAACACACAGAAGAAAATATAATCAAAACACTCATTACACAGACCAACAGCTTGCAGTGAGAGGAGTTGGAGTGACCAGAGGGGGAAAGGAGAGGAATGTGGGAGAGGTCCGGTAGGGAGTAAGGGTACAATACAACCATGCACACATGACCATTGCTGTATGATAATTACAAAATAAAAAATACTTAAAAATTAAAAAAAAAAACTCAACATTGGTGTCAGGGATTTCTTTGGGGATTTAAATTCAACAATAAGGGAAATAAAAGCAAAAATAAACAAGTGGAACTACATCAAATTAAAAAACTTCTGCAGAGCAAAAGAAACTATCATTAAAACAAAAGATACCATACTGAATAGAAGAACATATTTGTAAAACATACATCCAAAAAGGGGCTGAAAGTCAAGACCTACAAATAACTCATTTAACTCATGACAAAATATGTCAAAAAAAAAAAAAAGGACAGAAGAGCTATATAGCTAAATATCTTCCTCAAAGAAGACATACAGAGGGTCTACAGATACATGAGAAAATTATCAACATCACCGTTATCAGGGAATACAAACCAAAACCACAACGAGATTTCACATCACACTGAGAATGGCCCATATCAAAAAGACCAGAAAAAAACAATTGTTGGTGATAAAGGGAAAAAATGGAAAACTAATACAAGTGTTAGTTGGAATGCAGACTACTTCAGCCCCTATGAAAAATAGTATGGAAGTTTCTCAAAATATTAGAAATACATCTACTGTATGACACAGCAATTCTACCTCTAGGTATCTACCAAAAAATGCCCCCCCCCAAAAAAAACCAAAACACTGAGTCAAAGGGATAAATAAATGCACTCCTGTGTTCACTGAAGTACTCTTTACAATAGCCTTGCTTATGGAAGTAACTAATTGTCAAAGGACAAATAGATTAAGAAGAAGTGGTATACATACAAAATGAAATACTAGCTATAAAAATATGAACTCTTGCCATTTGTGATAACATGGATGAACTGGAGGGGGTTATGCTAAACAAAACAAATCAGAAGGAGAAAGACAAACACCAATGGTTTCACTAGTATACGGAATATAGTGAAACAAAAGATCAGACAAACAAAATCAAACCAAAAGCATATTCTAAGAATATGACTGTAGAACCAAGCTACCAGAAATGAAGAGAGGGTTGAGAGCAAAGGTGGAGAGCCCCAATAGACTATGGTAGAGGACTATCGGTGCCTTGGGGGTGGGTATGGTATATATCTTCATATATCTGAAGATGTGTGATCCATACCTCCATATCATATATAGTGCTTTAAGTCAAAGTTCCCTCGATTAAAAAAAACTGCAATATAAGAGAAATTAATATGCACATATTTTCCCTCTTTCAGGCAAAAAACATACCTCAGAATCAAAAGACTAAAGAATAGTCAAGTCATTTAAGAGAAAACACATTTAAGAGGCCAATAAATACGGTAAATTTTCAGTCTCATTAGTAATTTAAAACATGTAATTTAAACTACCAGTAAGATTGCCCCTCTCCAAAAGACAAAAGTAGTTATTCTCAGAGGCAAAAATAAACTCTAACTTTTTGGTATTTCTTTTCTCAAGGTCTGTTGTCTTTTTATACTTTATGTTGTCAATCAATATATCATGCCTATTAAAAAAACACAAAGCCTAACATAGTAACAGCGTTTAAATTTTTATTTCAGCACTATTTAATTTTATTACTATTTATTTATTTTTGAGACCAGGTCTCACTATTTTTGCCTGGGGAACCGCAGGCTCACACTGCCCAGACTCAAGCACACCACACCACACCCAGCTATTTTTTTGGAACTAGGTCTCCCTGTGTCGCCCTGGACCCTGCCGTGACTCCATAAGCTGTGGTTTGAAAATGTATGTCTTAATGAAGTAAAATTATAGGCAATGAAAGTCAGGAGATTCAAAATTCCTGATTGGCAAACTTAAGACAGATCATATTGAATGTGAATTACACCTTAATAAAGATGTTTTATTTATTTATTAATTTATTTTAATTAGGAGCTGGCATAAACAGATAAGAAAATGATGAAATGGCCTACTATTTTCTTCATTGCAATTGAGGGTTCTGTGTCAAAAGCCTGTGTGTAAAAAGTCCTTCTATTTCCTTCTAGTCTATTTTTAATATGTGGGGTAAAGAGCAAAGAGAGAAGATTTGAAAGGTATGAATATCACAAAACTATTTGACTATCCATCTATTAGCTATCAGCTTTAAAAATACATCTGCTGGTTTCTGGAGATTAGATTTGTGGTATGTTAATATGCTAAAATGTGCCAGGCATGGTGGCGTGCACCTTTCATCCCAGCCTAAGAAGGGAAGCCAAGACTAAAAATCGCTTGAGTCTGTGAGTTCAAGACCCTCCTGGGACAACATACAAAGACCTAGTCTCAAAAAATCCCAGCTACTTGGGAGGCAGAGGCTGGGGATCACTTGAGTTTGTGGTACCCTGGGCAACAATGAGTCTGCAGTTCCCTGGGCAACATAGCGAGACCTAGTCTAAAAAAAAAGCTAAAATGCTTAATAAGTATTTATCAGTCACTTTACAATTAAATTTATCTATGGCTGTATGATTAAAGCACTACATAAGAGAACAGGTTAAATGCCCTTTCGTGGTTCTGTAATTTTTGGTGTGGGATAGATATTGAGATATTTAAACTTTCCTAGTCTTGGATTCCTTATAAAAAATGAGAATAATAGTACTTACCTCATAAGGTGACTGTGAAGATTAAACAAATACTTCATGTTAACAGCACCATGGTGTTTGGTGTAGAACAGTTCTCAATAAATTTGGCTATCGTTATTATGCTTAATTTATTAAATTTCTCTAAAAAATTCACTGTATTTCATTAACCTTTTTTTTTTTTTTTTTTTTTTTTTTTTTTTTTTTTTTTTTTTTTTTTTTTTTTTTTTGAGACTAGGTCTTGCTATTTTTGCCCGTGGAACCGCCGGCTCTCGTTGCCCAGGGTACCACAGACTCAAGCAATCCCCAGCCTCAGCTTCCCAGGTAGCTGGGATTACAGGCATGCACCACCACGCCCAGCTATTTTTTTTTTTTTTTAACTAGGTCTTGCTACGGGCCCCAGGTGGGACTCGAACCGCGATCCCTAGCCCCTGCCGCTTCATAGGCTGAAGCTTACAAGCACAAGCCATCATGCCTGGCTCATTAACCATTATTCTTAACGAAAGGTCAAAAAGTATACAGTTCTATAGCCTAAGCATCTAAACTATTTTAAAATCTACTTTTATATGAAGGAACGAAAGCTGAAATTTCAATGTTCAAAACCTGAACATTGATTAAACTGTGATTGAACATGAAACAAAGACTATAATATAATCATACCTCATGATTATCTATTACTTCCAATGCCTGTTGATGTATTTGGTAAAGTGGATGTCTTCTGTCAGGCTTATTCTTAAAATGTGGCTTCTTTTTAATTGGCTCTTCAAGTTCAAGTATTGGTGAACTGGTATCCAATAATTGTGAAATACTTGGTACAAATATGAAAGGCTTAAAAACAGATCTGAAAGAAAAACTCATTAAATTAGGAGATGGTGATATAAAAAAACTTTCCTCATTATTTGAAATATTCTATGATTCCCTCTAGTTAGAAATTTCTATTAATTTGTTCCATATCAATTTGTTTCTATCATACTAGTTATATCTGCATCTGCTATCCCTGGCACACAGAGATCTCCTTTTGAGGCAGGAATCCCATGGCTTATTGGGCTTCATATTTCCAAGAACCCAGCAAAGGGCCTAGCACATATGAACTATGTTTCTGTATCTCTTAGATAACAGACATTATATCTGAAAGCTATTGTCATAATGGTGTAACAAAAATTTAGTCTGATAAAATCAAGAGACTAATGATTCTACCCCACTCTCAACTCCTTGCTATTTAATTTTATGATTTTACCTTTCAGGATCAGGAGTCCCTGTAAAGAAGTGAATGCAAGGAAGGCTGGAATCTTTAGGTAATACAGAAACCATGCTTGCCGTGGTCAGGAACTCTCCCTCCATATTAATCCCACTTGGTTTATCACGGAGAATTTCCATCATTGTTTCAAAAGTCATATTTCCTAGGAAAACAATTTTAAAAGCTACTATAATGGTATCCTGTAAATATGAACTTCTTTTTCTACTGATTAAATAGAACTTACTGATCTAGGCATAACTTAAATAAGAGATTTAGCAAACTGTTAAACTCATTCCACTATAACCAGGGAATTTTTTTTATTTATTTTTTTATTTCTTCCATAGATAAATGGTTACTGGGATGACTTCCTGCTCTCCCCTCCCCAAACTCCTAAGGTTTGCCATTCACTCAGACTCCTCTCTCCTTGTTTGTTGATTTATGTTGAGTCCATAGGTCTCTCTTCCTTTTCTGTGGTTGTGTTCATTTGACAGGGAGGGACTGTGTTCCAGGTACACGGCATTCTGTGCGTGAAGGATTGTAGTCTTAGCTTTGCATCGGGCAGCCTGTCCATGCTCGTTTGAGGTTTAACAATGTCTTCTCATTGCTGGCTGCCCATTCCAGTCTATTCTTCTGGTATATCCTTTGTCTCTTCACCCCACAGCTCTGCCTTTTGGCTTGGGGGGGGGGGGCACAGGGGGAGGGCAGGGGGAGGAGCTTGCTCCAATTCCTTTTCTGTAGTGAGGCTTCTCAGAGAGGGTAGGCATCCACCAACAGCGTTTGTGGATGGTCTCCACTCTTTCCATTTGCAGATTTGTTGTGGAGCCAATTCCCCAACTCTGTGGGCTTCCTCTCCCACGGTGTGGGGAGGGGCTCCTTGTTTTCTTGAGTGACATATCCTGAGATGGGGTCTTGGTTCATCCATTCCTGACGAGTTTGTAGGCACACTTCTGTGATAGGTCTTCGCAATGGTCGTCTCTCCAGTCTATTATGTTCTATGATAATCCTTCTCCCGCGTCCTGCCCAGTTGTATCGGCAGGAACCTTATCTGGTCCCTCACGCATTCTATGTCACTGTTTGCAATATTTATTTTTCTTATTTCTCCTGAGGACTAAGTGGAGTGAGAGTTAACTGGCAAGACATTCCACCCCCGCCTCCACCCCAGTTTCCCTGACCCCAAGTGGGTCTTTTCTTGCCACACACCGGTCAGGTCGGGGTCTCCCTGACCAGCCCCCGAAGCACTCTTACCCACCAGCTTGCTGGCTGAGGGTGTTCGGTGGGTGCGCTATTGGTGTTGCTGCCAGCCAGAGGCCGGCCAGCAGCTCCGGCCACGTGCCGATCAGGGCATGCGCAACCCCCACAGGCCAAGCTTAGGAATTTTTAAAATACAAAATATACAAAGTCTTGAAACCATTAAAACAGGTAGAATCTGTGTAATTCCAAAAAAGAAATAGATAACGCAAAATATACTCAATCACACTGCCTTTGTAAAATATTGTGCTTAAGTTTAATATTATATATTCTTTGTAAAATATATATATTATTTTTCCTATAATAATTTCTGTTTGAAACTTTTTTTTTTTTTTTTTTTTTTTTTTTGAGGCTAGGTCTTGCTATTTTTGGCCCTGGAACCGCAGGCTCACGTTGCCCGGGTTACCACAGACACAAGCAATCGCCAGCCTCAGCTTCCCAGGTAGCTGGGATTACAGGTACGCGCCACCACGCCCAGCTATTTTGGGGGGACTAGGTCTCGCTACCTGCCCCCGATGGGACTCAAACCGTGATCCCTGGCCCCTGCCGTGGCTTCCTAGGCTGCCACCTACAGGCATGCACTACCATGCCCAGCCTGAAACTAACAGTCTTATTTAAGTATGAATTACAACCAGGGTGTAAATGATGGGAAGGTTTATAGAAATTATAGATGTAGAATTCGGTAGGGTACTTTAAAAGTTTAGCCCGGCTAGCTCAGTAGGTAGAGCATGAGACTCTTAAAAGTTTAAATGCTCAATGTATGTAATGAAAATAGATAGTATTATATTCTGGCTCTTTTGTTTGTTTGTTTTTTAGAAACTATCTCTCTAGTTGCCCAGGGTTGTCTCAAACCTGCAGACTCACGTGATCTCTAGCCTCAGCATCCCAGGTAGCTGGGATTATAGGCGTACGCCATTACGCCTGGCTCAGTTTACAGCTAGATTGTACCCAAAATATAATTTTGTGATATTTTAAATTTAAGTAAAATTGACATTCATATCAAACAATCTAATACTCTTACCCTCAGTTAATCATGCAAGATACCATATGTTAATAGCAAATTTTCAGTTTCTCTGTAGTATACCTATGACTTCAAATTCAAGAAAAATAATTTATACATGATTTGTTATAGAACATAATCTTTCTGTTAATTTTAATAAAATAAGAAAAAAAGGTGCATCTAAAAACAACTCAATAAGAAAACTGAACAATAAAGCAAAAGCTCATGCTCACACATATCTATTGGGCATATAGTTTCAACACCTAGTGAGATTTAAAATGATTCATATCTAAATTCCTATAAATGGTAAGTTTTAATGAAAACAGTGTCAGAACTATAACACTGTGATAATATATGTATTATGAAAATGTTTTCTGTATTCAAAACCTGTAATTCTCAAAATGAAAGAAGGATTTACATGATCACTTGAGTAGGACATCTATAAGTAATCCACTAGCAAGCATTGAATAAGTACTGAGACTGCAGTGGCAGGGTTCACTAAAATGAATGCAAAACACAGGGTGCAATTTCATTGCAATTTAAACTAGTTATTTAAAATACATGAGTGAATATAGATACAATTTGGATATACATGCAGCACAGTTAATAGCTATCAGGCAGAGATAGCTGGAAAGGAGAAAGGTAGGCTCTTTCATCTAGAAAAATCATAGGAAAAAATTAACTGTAATATACTAGTAGACAATTTTCTTTGAAAGTATTAGAAATACATTTATTCTTTCAGCAAAGTACAGAAAGCTGGATGAACTATACACTTGGAGAAAAATATTTCATATCAGCTGCATCTATGACTACAATCTGTATGCATTTCAAATCTGATTTATTTTGTTAAATATTACAGAGTTAATTATGACACAGTGGGAAATTAATTTATAATTATTTATCTGTCTTTCCTTCCTTTTTTCTAATTATCCTAAATCCTTAACATTTTCCTCTCCACATTATTTTATATATGTAGTGGTGCTCTTTTTTAAGAATAATCACTAATTTTTATGTTCTGAGTTTTAAGTTTATTATCAAGGAAAAAAATATGTAATAGTATGTTTTCCTAAATTTATCTTCAAATTACAACTAATTGAATTCAATAAATGCTGTTATTTATTCAACAAACATTTATTTAACACACATAACAAACATACTAGTATAAGATGTTAAACCAAGTACTGAGTGATCTATAAGGACAAGAGTATTCTTTCAATTTCATCGAGGAGACAAATGTAGAGCATAAACAGTTTCTTGTTTATAAAAGAAGATATAGTAGCCTAAAGAAGATAATCACAATATCTAGTTCTTGATATCCTTTAAGAAATGGGAGCAGATGTTGCTGTAACTCCTACTCCTATTTCTACTTTTACAATGATTTTCAAATTAAAATCCTTATAATTACATTGTTTAGTATTATTTATATGTCTGTCCACATGGAAAAAGAAGTTTATTTTTTATTCTTTTTGAGACTATGTCTCACTATTTTTGCCCTTGGAAGCGCAGGCTCACATTGCCCGTGGTACCATGGACTCAAGCAATCCCCAGTCTCAGCTTCCCAGGTAGCTAGGACTACAGGCTCGTGCCACCATGCCCAGCTACTTTTTGGGACTAGGTCTTACTAAGTTGCCCCCAGGTGGGACTCAAACCCCGATCCCCAGACCTTGCCGCGACTTCATAAGCTGTCACAAGCGCGCACCACGCCCGGCTAAAAGGAAGTTTAAATAACCAAAATTTTAAAATGAAAAACTAACATTAAGAAACCTACAGAAAGTTTTTCAAATGATAACACATTCTTCTGGAAATTAAAATGTAAGCTATTGCCGGGCACAGTGGTGTGCACCTGTAATCCAAGCTACTTGGGAGGAAGTGATTAGGAATCACTTGAGTCTGCAGGTTCGAGACTACCCTGGGCAACACAGCAAGCCCTAATCTCAAAAGACAGTTGGGCATGTGTCTGTAATCCCAGCTACTTGGGAGGCTACCACTAGGGATTACTTGAGTTCGTGGGTTTGGGACTACCCCAGCAACATAGCGAGACCTAGTCTCTAAAACAAAAAACCAAAAATAGAAATAATAGTAATATAATAAAAAAATGTAAGCTATTAAGGACTTTGAAAACAGAGATGTTAGGCATTCTAAAAACAGTATCATAAACGTTTTCTACCATACTAAATAACTAACATATAATTAATTTGTGAAATAAATACTTGAGAAGCAAATATCAGTTACTGACTCATCTATCTCTGAATGGAATAGCTGCTTTTTGATAGACTTATGAAACATTTTTATCCTTTAAGTGAAGAAAGATATGTCATATATTTTTATTAGTGGAATGACCCAGTTAGCAATTATCTGCTATTCAGAAGTCATCTAAATAAAAGTTTGTCTGTAATTATTTGGCAGCAAAGGAACAAAAGTATGTTAGAATTTATTTTTAAAGAGTTAGTAGTAACCTAATATAAAATATAGTGATCAGTCTTTGAATCATTATTAAGCAACACATGCCTGTACGTCCTTTCTTTTTTCTTTTTCTTTTTTTTTTGAGACTATGTCTCACTATTATTGCCCATGGAACCACTGCAGGCTCAGGTTGCCCTAGGTACCACAAACTCAAGCAATCCCCAGTCTCAGCAGGTAGCTGGGATTACAGGTACACACCACCATGCCCAGCTATTTTTTTTGGAACTAGGTCTCGCCATGTTGTCCTGGGCGGGACTTGAACCGTAGTCCCCAGTGCTGCACTCCATAGGCTATTGCTTACAGGCACACACCACCGTGCCTGGCTATGTCCTTTCATCTGATTGTCCATGTGGCAGTTTCATGTGGAGTCATGATAGCAGCTTCCATTTGGATGAAAAATATGTGTAAAATCTGAATGTTTATCACATCAAATATTTATATAGGGGTGCAGAGATATAGATAAGCTAGGAACCTGTGCTAATTGATTCCAAACCAATGTTTCTTTCTCAGTACAGCAGATAGTCCCACCTGAGTCAAAATATACATATAGTTCAGAGTTCAGTATCTCACAAGAAGCTGTAGTAGCGATAGTTGAGATAGCAGACAGTTCAGTTCCAGATTAGAACTCTAGGCAGGTAGCAGAGCATTTTTTGAACTTACTCTCTTCATAGAGTACATTTCTTCATCTCCAAAGTATCGTCCACTTAAATATCTACATACTTATGGATGTTAAAACTACCCTTTAAGGCTTATATTTGGTCTAGAATCCCCCTTTGTAGAAAGAGAGGAGGACTTCTAAGGTTCAAAACCAGCTGCATGTCTTTAATGTTTAAACATTTTAGTCAATATTTCTGGAGATTTAGCGTGAAAGCATGGAATTCCTATATATTTTGTCTTCCCAAGTTCTACATATAATTTTTGAAATAAGAAAATAATAAAAGTACTATCAAAAGATGAATGGAAAAGCATAAGTAATAGTAAAAAAAGATAGTCTCCTCTCAGAACTTTTACCCTAGAGCCTCGGGGACAGGGCCAGTGCCCTAGTCAGGGGGAGGGAGGAACTGATGTCCAGGAGGGAGCTAGAACAGAGTAAGTGGCTACCAGTGGATTCGTGCCAGCCAGGATGGGCACTGAAAATTTCAGCCTTCCGGAGGCACTGGGCCTGACCCCCCCCACCCCGCCCTGTGCATTCCTACCAGTGATCCAAGCCATAGGTTAGGGGGTGCAGGTAGGTGGAGCTTCCACTCCTCTGCCAACTGCATGAGCCAGGGGGAACAAGGGGAAACAAGGGGGAACCAGGAGACAGGCCGAGGAAGTCGAGATTTTGTCCCTAAAGCCTGGGGACAGGGCTGGCGGCTCCAGCAGGCAGCGGTGGGGTGGGGGTGAGGAGGCAGAGATGGGGGCCTCCAGTTAATCCCACTTCTAACAAACCAGAACAGAATGAGAAAATTATTCTCAAAAATTATTCAGAAGTATTCTGCTGCAGTTATTGAAGAATAAAAGCCCTGGACACATCTGACACCTGGGTGAGACCAAAACAAAAATGAGAGTGATTGGAACAGGTTCCCAAACTGTGAAGCCCAATGAAACGATGACCGACCACAGAACTACGCCTGTAGTAACTCAGGGGGCAGAGAACCATTGCCCTGAACCAACTGAAAAGGAGAAGAAGGCAACAAAGAAACGGATGTGGCCACAGAACAACTGCAAAGAGAGGGAGAGGAATGGAACTGGGCCTATAACCAAACAGAATTGGCCTCCATTAAAAGAACCTCTCTACCACAAAGGACTGGATGTTGGAGCCCAGCCCCAGATGCCAGAACCATAAGGACTGGAAACAGCAACATGGAACAAATGCTGGGATGGAGGAGAAAACCAGCATGAATGAGGTGGCATGAATCCCTGTGATGGCACAGGTCTGGAGAACAGAAGAATCACCTCCATCGCAGGAAGCTTTGCAACAGAGAAGACAGGAGCAAAGGGCAACACAATTGAACCTCAACTCACCTACAAGCGTTCGCACATGATTGGAACAAATACTCGCTGCTAAGACATCCATGGAAATCGAAGCAGCATGGGCCACAAGTCCCAGGAAACAGACACTGCACCAGTAAAGAGAAAAGCTCAACAGGCCAAACACCAATGACTTGAAACGAAAGGGTGGTGGGAGCCACTGGAGGGGTAGTGGGAGGAAGGGGAAAATGAAGGCTTGTAACTATACTATACGAACAAATCTGTATAAAAAATTAAATAAGACAATAGTCTCTGTGTTGCAATGAGTACTGAAAAGAAAAGCAATTCCATTTTGGTTTTAAGAATATTAGTAAGGACTGAAAAAGTATCTGAGGATTGCAAATCTTGTCCCTTCAAAAAGAATCACTACCCTCTCACAACTATATAGCTCTTCACTCATCTCCAAAAATAGCTTACAGTATCACAACAAATCAGTTTCAATAAAAATATCTTTACTAAGAATACTTGAAAAACAGCTATACCAGATTATATCTACAGAAAATATAGTCTTTCATTCTGATATTATTTAATGATAAAATTACCTTTGTGTTTATTCAGAAGCTTATAGCCTTCACAGAATCTGCCTGGTGAACTCATCATCTTGGCTGTGTCAACATAAGAGTAAGCTGCTGCAAAATCAAATTCCTTTTTGCCATCCCACCAACCTTTCTGCTTAGCATAGTTTCTCATGTCTGGATGTTCACGATCAATTTTGGTTGTTATGGAAAGCTGATTAGAAATATTACGAACTCCCTCTGTTTTCAAAGAAGAGAAATAAAGAAAAAATGATGTTTAATCACTATTTAAAAGTAATATGAACTTCTAAATTTTATACCATGTGAATCTATACATATTCAAAAATATGAACAAAATCTTGAAATAATTTATAAAACTGAGATAATTATAGATTCACATGGAGTTGTAATAGAGATGGTAACATCTTATATAATATCACAAGCAAAATATTTACATTGAGAAGTAGAATATTTCCATCACCACAAGGATCATTTATGTTGTCCCTCTAGAGCCACACCCACCTTCTTTCTCAACCCCTTCTTCCCCATTGATCCAAGGCCATCAGTAGTCTGGTATTTCCATGACTGTCATTTCAGGAATGTCACATAAATGGAATCACACAGTATATATATTTTTGGCTCTTTTACTTAGTATAATTCTCCAATCATTCAGGCAACTGTATATATCAATAGCTCATTTCTTTTTACTGCTGAGTAATATTCCATGGTATAGGTAATGACCGTTTGTTTAACCATTTATAAGTTAAACGAAATTTGGCATGTTTCCAGTTGCTATATATATAGCAATATACATATATATATATATATATATATATATATTCACGCAGTTTTTTTGGTATAAATGTAAGGTTTTACTTCTTAGGGATAATAAACAAGATTTCAATTGTGGAGTTGTGTATTTAGCTTTTTAGAAGACTGCCAAACTTTATCCAGAATGAGTGTAAATTCTCATTGGCAATGTATCAGTGGTCTAGTGTCCACATTCTCACTAGCATTTGGTGGTGTCATTTTTATTTTAGTCATTCTGATAGAGATATATTGATAACTCACTGTAATTTTATTTTGCATTTCTCTAACAGCTAATGACGCTGAACATTTCTTTTAACTTTTTTAAAATTTGCATATATAAGTATATTTATATTTATATTACATTATTGCCTTATTGTGTACCCCAGGGCTTTCCCACTTCACTAACACTTGTTAACCATCCTGATCTTTTGTGCTCTTCACCTCCCCCGCCTTCTTCCCCCTCCTCCTCTCTCACTCCATTGTTCAGTCTCATTGGTTGTTGTTTTTTTTTCTTATTCGTTTGTTTTTCCCTATAGCCATCATATAAGTGAAACCATCCTGTACTTCTCTTTTTCTTTTTGACTTATTTCTGCTAATATGAGACTTTCTAGTTCCATCCATGTTGCTGCAAATGACATGTTTGTCCTCCTTGACTGATATGTAGTATTCCATCTTGTGTGTGTATATATATATATATTTTATATATATATATTTTAATTTTTTTAGCCAATTTTTTTAGCCAATCTGAACATCATTTCATGTGACTTTTTGGCAACTGATATTTCTTTAAGATGAAATATCTCTATATTTCCTATATCCATTTTTCTAATTAGATTGCTTTTTGACTGTTGAGTTTTAACAGTTCTTTATATATTTTAGATATTAGTCTTATGTAAATTATTTTTAAAAAAGACATGAATACGTTTAGAAGACAAATATAAAGCTTCCAAAAATATGGCACTAAATTAACAATAAAATCTTCAACTAAAATATAAAACAGAAGAAACAAAAAAATCTATGCTACAGCATTCATAATAGATGAAATAGATCATGATGGATAAAAATTGATGCTGACAGTTTACTAAGTAGAAATCAATTAAAATAACCTGATAAAGTCATACTTGAGACATTTTTACTATAAAAAACTAAACTTAAATAATGATAGAATCAAAGACCATGAGGATGGGTTTTCCATCTACTACTAAGTCTTGGTTTCACTTATTAATAGAAAATAGAATAGTTGGATAGTTAATCTACGACTCTTAGACCCAATGAAGGTTTGTTTCTTCAATAAGGTAGTTTTTACAGATTTCTAAAGTAAGAAGTTCTGTTACCTTTATTTTGTATTATTATTAGATCCAGAAAGATTCTAACCCTGCATTTTTTTTTTTAAGGTGTTCATTTTGTATGGTTAGATGAAGGTATCTTTTTCAACAGAATACCTTTTTATTCATTTCTCTCTTCCAAGTGTCACTTTTAATAAAAAAAAAAAAAGGAGTAATTGCATAGTTATGACAGTCATCAATAAATGAAAAATAAGTCTAGATAAGAAAAAGTTTAAATTTATTTTATGTATTAAAAAACAGACATACAAAATATAGTATGTCCATCAGAACTGAAAGTAACCTATTTTGAAAAATAACAGAAATACTCCAAAGTTCAAGGTTATCTTCATGAAGCTCTTCTAAAATTCAGCTCAAAATAAATTTTCCTTTCTCTAACTGTTCACAGTATCTATGTGTCTTTATCATTCACATACTATTTAATAGTTTCACCTGTATTTTACTGCTACAGTAAACC
Organism: Uropsilus gracilis; assembly: GCA_004024945.1. Lineage (NCBI taxonomy): Eukaryota > Metazoa > Chordata > Mammalia > Eulipotyphla > Talpidae > Uropsilus > Uropsilus gracilis. The sequence goes on along the minus strand of PVHY01012521.1, from coordinate 4,516 downwards.
AGGAGATCCATAAAGTCAATGTATAAGAACAACATGATCATAATTGAGTACAAAGCTGTAGTTTAGTGAAAAAAGAACACCAAACTGAGAGGATGAAATGATTTAAATCCTGTCTTTTATTCAGTGCCTTGAGTAAATCACTTCCCATCTCTTGATTTCCTCACTTGAAAATGGAAACGAATTATATGATCACAAAGCAACCATGAAAAAATAATATAAAACATTCAAAACTTAAATTGTTATTTTATTCAATGATGTTAAATTTTATACAAAATTTTACTGCAACAACATATAATTTCTAACCACTAACCCATAGATACCCATTCCCAACCTCATGCCCCCCTTCCCTCCATTCCTCAGTTCCATACCTATACATGACAAAATTTAAGAGTTCAGCCCAAAGTTAAAAGAGACAGAAGTGGTACGAAGTTATTAAAATGTAAAAAAGTACTATAAAAACAGTCAAGAGTTGCTGCACAAAAAATTCAAGTTCATATATATCAAATAGATGCCACTTTTTTTTCTTTTTCAGGAGACCTCTTTACAGAGCTCTCTCACTATATTCTTGCAAATGTTTTCATTTTCCTTGCAGTTCAACCATTCATTGTACCAGATTATAAATCTTGAAAAAACATTAAATGTAATATCTACAATTAAGAAGGGATTTTAATCATTACAAAACAAATTCAATCATAAAGAGTTGCCCATACCTTGTACTTTTTCTGCCACCCAGTACTTTCCTGCAGTCTCCAGAATCCAAGCTTCATTCCTATCAGCTATCAGGAAACTGTTGTGATAGCTAAATAACAATGTACTCTCTGCACAATTTCCACCCTGGCCGTATTTTTCTAATAAGTCAACAATGACATTGAGGGCTTTTTCTGCTGTGTCAGCTCTTTCAAGACCAAGTCTAAAATAAAAATGTTAAAGGTCTCAAATTAAAATAAATTTTCATTATTTTTCTTAAATAACTTCATGTACATGAGATTTTGTGCTTCTATTCAAGGTGAAAAAGTTCAAGTTAACAAATAAATTGAAATCCAGTTTTTAAACCATTTCTCTGCAGTCACAAAAACAAAGCTTTCGGAGTCAAATAAATCAATATTCACAGTCTAATTTGGGAAACAATTAGCTAGTTACTTTATTTCTGAACCTTAGGTATATCATATGTTAAATAAGGATTAAAAATACATACCCTTTGAGGTGCTATGAGTTGGTTAAAGTATAATAATGCATGTTAGGTACCTCCTGTGAATAATTTTCAACTACTCCCCTTCTCCCAATTAACAAAACTTGATTCTTGAAAACGAATGATTCTAGTTTTCCACAAACTATAAATACCAAAGCCTAACCATGAAAAAAACGGAAAATAAAGCATGAAAGAGTTATATCAAAATTTAAAATTTAGACAAGTCCTACAGTAAAAATGTAATATAAAATTACCTGACAAGGTCCATACCCAGTAGTGCCTCTTCATCACAAACTTCCTCTCTTCCCCACACAGCTTCATTCCCAATACAAACTCCATGTTCATTGGCTCCCATTTCTGCCCCCCACAACCAAGCTGGGCGACTAAGGACAACAGCGTAAGTTTCGGGAATCTGATCAATTTCTATATAAGTACACTGTAAGAAAGTCATAAAACCATAAAACTAAAAAAGTTGTCAAAAGTCCAGAATCTCAAAAAGCAATCAGAAGACATGACCATTATAAGAGTAATAAAAACATAACTAAACTGAAATTTTCAATAATAGATCCTGAATTTACTCATTCTAAAGCATTTACTGATTTCAACATTTGCTCAGTATCTCCCATTACAAAGTACTCTGCTAAGAAATATGTTAGTTACAAAAATGAGTCAGATACAGATCCTGTTTTCAAGAAACTAAGACCTGCATATTAATTAATATATAGCAAAATATTAAGTTTAAAGTCCATGAAGAAAAGTGAAAATGAGGTGGTAATGGAAGCTCAGGAGAGAGATGGTTTCTAGTTGTGAAATCTTGAAACATTTTGTAGAAGGATATATACGTGGATTGAAGCTTAATGAGTCAGTTCTCAATGTCCAGACTTGATTAGTGATATCCTTTATGTGATTGATATGAGGGTTTTGCTGTAGAAGCTGTATCACATATTGGAGTGACCCAACTGGCACAGCATTGAAAAGAATGAATTGGTTTACAGGAAGACTAGATTTAAATATGAAGTGACACAGTGGAAATGGATGAAAGAAAATAAAGGCCTAGAATATAGAATACATCTAATATTTAATGTTAAGATATCAAAAAATAAAACCCAAAAATATATAATAAAAGCAAAATATAAAACTTTCAAATTAAATTCTACTTTAAAAAGATTTCTAAACACAAATTCTTAGGGATCCTTTAATGCATAGTTGCATAAAATGTAAGTTCACAGTGATGTCACATTGCCTGCTAAACTTTTTTTGATGATTAAAACTATTATTCAGAGTCATTCCCAGAATGACTTTTCCTGTCCTACAATCAATCAGAACCATTTTGTCCATGAAGTTTTAGCTGAAACCCCAATTTGTAATGAAATCTTCCTTAATCCTAAGTCTGAATTGTTCATTCTCCACTGCTGTTACAGTTTACTACCCTTATTTAAATTTAGCATTTAAGCCATCCTACTTTATAATGGGATTAGTTGCATACACATACTATTCCTTTAACTAAACTTTAAGCTCCTGGAAGAAAGTTCTATTCTTGTCAGCTGGTTTTAAATCCTTGCCCTATTTCATATCTATTAATATACTCACATATCACAAACATTCAAATAATTAACTATCACTGTTATTTCAGCTTCCTCCAAATCACTGATAAAGGTCTACAAGATTAATCTTCATTCAAATTAATCTTCAAATTTAAATTATTGAATGTTTTTCTTCTATAGCTTCTGCGAAATAGCTGATAAAAATAACTGTTATTAAATATATATACACATACATATATATGTATATATATACACATACATATATATGTATGTATGTATATATATATATATATATATATACATACTGCTAGAAAACATGTATTTCACCTACCTTAAGACGTTCTCTCAAATTATCATGAACTGCAGCAGGAAAATAAACTATCTCTTGTACTTCATCAAAGAGTCTATCGGAATTTTTTCCAAAAATAATCCTATTATTAACTGTAGCTGGAGGTAACGCCACGAAAGTATCACAGGAATGAGGTTCCATTTTTTAAACACTAAAAGTCATACCAAAGATTCAAAATAAAAAGAGAAAAACATTTTTTAAGTATACACAAAACCGTTTTACTGGCTGACCAAAAAACACCATTGCCATAGCTAATAGAGTGTTATCTGTTAAAGTTTTACACTTAACATACAGTGTTGCAGTATAAGAATCATTTGAAACTGGGACTGAATCTTACACTACAAGTGAGAAAATGGCAATTATAATTATCTTTTTTTCTAGCCTATAGGTGATATTTACCCTGTACAGTATTTTTCTGCTGAAGTCTTCCCTGAATCTCCTTTCACTATTTCCATTATGTGGTGATTCCATAAAGACCACATTTTACTATACTCATACACATACATGAATTCCTTAATAGTGAGATCTTTGAGTGCTGGGAATATCTTGTAAATCTCTGTATTCTGAAGGCTGGAAGTTATCTTATGGAAAAGCCCCAATATTATGTACTTAGTATTTCTTCAACAGAAGGAAGATAGGGTCTCCTTTGTTCTGGGGAATAGACATGGATTATAATATCAGTAAGTCTGAAATTTTGAAACACTCACTGAATCAAATATAAAAAGTATCAATAAGATTCCAAATTGTTCGTTTTCCATGACTTAGTTCCACACATAATTTGTACATCAAATTATATCTTCATTTGCAATCTGGAAAACGTTACATTTTAAGATTCAATTTTTTTAAGATTCAATTTTAATAGAGCAATAAAGTGTTTGAATTTTTTCATTTTGCTCCTAGAATGGTTTATATAATTTATATAACTGGTTTATATAATTCCATTCTTTCCTCTATGTGAAGCCCAGAACTTGAAACGTTTTTAATCACAGGTTAAATAAATATCAGTAAGCTAAAAAAACAAATTTTGAATCTAATAAATGTTCCATCAAAAAGAAAATTAAAGGAAAAAAAAAAAAAGAAAGAAAATGACACACGAGAAAAACAGCTTCAGCCGGAAACTCCTGAGTTTCTTTCTCTCTTTTCCTCGGTAATAGAGAGGTCAAAATCGCTTGTTTTTACCAGCGTCCTAGATGCAAGGTTTGTCCATCACTGCATAAATAGCTCATGGGTATTATGAGAATTTAAGAAGACATTATATAAAGCGCTGTGCACAGTGCATGGCACACACTCACTAATATGAAAATTTATTATTTGACCTAAGTGTGAATCTCTCACAAGTCTTATTCTTGATCACACACACACACACACACACACACACCCTCCCTCTCCCCCCCACCCCCCCGTGGATCCCCTACAAAAGTAGTAGCCACTTCT
>PVHY01012520.1:40000-44287 GCA_004024945.1 Uropsilus gracilis | reverse complement strand
TATTTCCAGTAGACAAACTATTTTTCATCTACTATGAGGCAAGGCAGAAAATAAACACTTGATTATTTTCCTTTACTTCTAGTCTTTTGAAAAAAATGATTTGCTTCCCTTTCTTTAAAGATGATCAGAAAGGTTTTTTTTTTCTTTTTTATGTACAATTATGAACTCATGGATTAAACTTTTTGTGGGTTTTAATCCATTGGAGTCTTTTCTGTTTGATGATGAACTTGCCCATATTTGTCTAGTGAGTGTAATCAGGTTGGCTCCAGTGTCCTTTTGACATAATACCAGTTATCTTTGAGGGTTAGTTCATCTTTTGGCATGACATGGCTATTCCTGGCACATCTTGCATATTTCCTGCCCCAGATAAGGAATTAGCCATTTCTCCAAGGAGCCCCAATTCCACTAAGTAAGTATCTCAGCATGTTTTAAGACCAAAATCTATATTCTTAGAGCTTTTCTTTGCACTTGCTTAGTTACTGCTCATAAACCGTATCAATAGACAGAATTAGGAAATAAAAACTGCATATATTTATACATATAATATATGTATATGTTTTAAAGAAAGCATTCATCATAAGCTCAAGCTGATAATTCTAATTCAAATCCAGGATGCAGTGTTTTTGCTGAAAGTCATTACTTTGCATCTGTATTCCCTTCTTCTACACTGAATATCTTGAGCATTATTAACAACATCACTCCTCATTTACCTTATCCTATACCACATACACAGAAGCCTCAGACTCAATATTAATACTTCCAGGTACAATTAAGATTTTTTTCCAGTTATTTTTGTCATTTGGATACATCCTATAAAGGAGATACAAATTACTGTGTTTTTCAGACATTGAGAATATTCTATTGTACCAACTAGATCCAGTTAGGTTGTTTTGCTTCATTTTATTTTTGATTCTTCAAAATCAGCTTTCCTGTTAAATTTAATTTTGTTTTATAATTATAAAAAACTACATGGTATTTTATCAATGCTTTCATTAAAAACTAAGATATTCACACATATATATTATTTTCCCTCATATTCCTTATCAAAAAATAGCATTTTTCTGTCTTGTTTTTATTACTGCAAAATGTTACCCTAGAGATAACTTCACATTTATAGTGATCCAGTCAAATTCTCATCCATTGGGGTTGCACAATAATAATAATAAGTGGAAATATTCCTATTCCTTTTTACAGTAATATGCTATGTGGATTTACTAAGTCTATGCAACTATGCTCCCACTGATGGAAGTTTGAGTTTTTTTCCAGTCTTTTGCTATTAAATACTACAGCAACATTTAGCAGCAGTATTGAACACTGTGTTTATACCTTTTTATATTTGCTATTATATCTTTAGGGCAGTTCTGGAAGAGGAATTGCTGGTTTAAGAGGTAAGCATAGAAATAACTTTCCTAGGTCCAGTCAAATTCTCCTCCATTGGGGTTGCGCAATTTCGCTTCCCAACAGCCCAGGTAAGTGTGCTTCTCTGCAGTGTATGTTGCAGTGCTGGCCATTTGCCCATCCAGTGAATAGATGTGACCAGTTGTCTCAGTGGAACTTTGATTTGCATTTCTCTCATTCCTAGTATATTTAAGGAACTCTCTAAATGTGAACTAGTTTGGCATTATCAATGTCTTTTTATATTTTCTCCAGCTAATTCAGCCTTTTTTGACACTAGCAAATGAAAGGCTTTAAACACCAACAGACTTCAGTGCATTTTAGTCCTCACTGAAGTAAACTTTACAATATCATGAGTAAAGTAGAGCATTTTTTCACATGGGTAAATACAAGTTGCATCTATGATACCTCAGCTCACATGCCAGGAACATGCCCCAACCTCAAAGGGTTAACCCATCCACAGCAGGCAGGTTCCTGCAGTCATCCCTCCTCCTCAGAGGGGCCAGCCTTGACCAGTCCATGTAACACCCTTCCCACTATCTATTGGTCCCATCTTGCTTCTCTTCAAGGTTCTTATCGCTAAGTGATTATTTTTCCAGATTTTATCTATTTTATTTTCACTAACTGATTTGATATTTATTTGCATAGTTTCTATTTCTCCCACTCAGGCACAGTCCCTCTGCCTTGTTCACTTGTACCCCAGATACCTGCCACACAGTGAGCGCATGTGAATGTGTAGAGGGTAAATGATTAATTGAATGAGTGGAAGGAATCCTTTTGCTCTGAGAGGCAGCAGAGAACAGGCACTACCAGGGACATGGACATGAAATGAGTTGAGAAAGTGGGTCACTGTACAAGAGAGTAAAGTTGAGAAGATAGGTTGAGGCAAATGAAAGTATCTCCAGTCACTGGGCTAGGGTCAGATGGTGAGGGGTGGCTGGTGACTTGAATAACAAGTGAGAGGGAAAAAAGAAAAACACAAAATGCAAACTCACCCATTCTGCAGTAGTTGCATGCTACAGTCTCAGCTGTAATGCCCCGGGGCAGACTGAGGGATTATGCTCATTCCAGCATGACCAAGTTAACACTTACTGATCCCCTAGCATATCTTGCTGCTACCAAGATGCATCATCATTTTTTTCTTTGCCTTAATCTCCTCCCTGGTTCTGTTTTATTCCTGCCATGACCCACCTTTTAAGTGAGGCATACTTCTTTCTTTTCATCCTCCATAACTGAATCAGATGGTGCATTTTAACTGGGCAGTTCTATGCCTAAGAAGATGACACAGTTGAAAAATTGTAGTGGGGAAAATAAATAGGGTTTTGGCTCAGCACCCATGTCTTTTGGGCACTGAGTTCCCTGGTCACTCTGGTTTCACCTGAGTGTGACCCCTACCACCTACTGCTCTGGGGTTATCAGATGATTCAGAGTCCTTGAAAGGGGTTGCTAAACCAAATGAGGTCAGAAACATTAGTCCACTATGGTGCCAGAAAGTCAGGGTTGTAGTTGACTATCGCTTTTATCAGAACACCAAAGAAAATTCATACTATTATTATCTATGAGAGTAGAATGCAAAGCTGGAACTGGGGCTGCATACATTCCAAGGATAGTAAAGAAATGGTAGAAGTAGGAAGGAAATGGTAGCTGTGCAAAGAATAAATAGACCTCTGAGATATTGCGCTGGGAGTTTCTCCTGCTACCATAGTAGAAGGCCATCCTTTTCCACTAAAATAATGCATATTACACTCATATACATAATGCACATCAATCTATTATAGCTCTTACCCTGTGTATGGCTTAAATGTTTTATTGTATCCTCAGCACTTAGCACGTTGCCTGGCAATAAAGTCAGTAGTCAAGATCATGTCTGATAGATGAGTAAAAGAATGTTTGAGTGGATGACAAAAAAAGCTAATGCCATTCTCATTTCTTTTTAAGGATAGGTATTTCTGAGTCTTTCAATTCTAGCAGCAGCTCCATTTGCAATAAACTTTGATACTCAGCATAAAGTCTCTAATAGCACTATTTTCTTTCTCAACTCCTCAAGGTTTGAACATCCCAGATACCTATACTGGATGAAGCATAGCCATGAAGCCTCACTTGCATTTATATGTATAAACAGAAGGCTGAAAGTCTACCAAAGGATTGTGCTCCCTCTATAAGATTGAGCTTTTTCTCAAAAATGGCTTGCATATTGGGGCTATTTACAGTTTCCAGTCCAAGAAGTATTCTGTGACTAAGTTCTGGTTAATGAAGTGGGGGCAGAATTAATGTATATCATGTTCAGGTCTAGCATATAAGAATACTCTGAAAATTCCCATTAATCTTCTGCAAACTGGTCTTTGGCTCCAACTGTTAAAGATGGAAGAGTTTCTATGAGTCTAGGTCTCTGAATGACTCTACAGAGCACACTTATATTTCCTTTCCTTTCTTTCTCCTCCTCTCCAATTATACTGTCAATGGGGTTTTATATGAGTGAGAAATAAATCTCTCTTCTGATAAGCCCCAAAGATTTTAGGGTAAATATGAGATTTTAGGGCACACACAATAGACAGCATTATCCTAACTAAAAGAGCATGTGTGTCTGTTGATTTACCTGTGCTATGGATGCAAAACACTGTTTTATACAGAATGAAAATTCAAATGGTAATAAAACCAAAAGTAAGAAAATTTAATCCTTCAAAGTAGAAAATCTTTCATTTAAAATTTAATTTGAATGTCTCAGAGTGTCCAATGTTCGTATACCTATATCATTGTATCAAGACAAAGAGCAAGGAAGAAAATGGATATACAAAAAAGAGAGGAGGAGGAGGGGGGAGGAAGAGGAAGAGAGGGAACATGAAAGGATTTTCTGGTCCAGGCTTATAATATTAAAGTTGAATTAGTAATAGA
>PVHY01012520.1:0-35000 GCA_004024945.1 Uropsilus gracilis | reverse complement strand
ATCGGAAAATAAACAAAAAGCCATAAGTAAAAGTCAAAATAAGCTAACAACCAAACTGAAGTACACAACTGGGGGACAGGGGAGGGTGGGAATGGTCAGGGAGGGAAGGCAGTGGGCAAACCCCAGGGATTAGAAAGATGTGAAATTTATATATAAATTATTTAATATAAAAAAAGAAAATGTCGTTTTTAAATGGCTTTATGTATATTTTTAAAATTTGTTTAAATAAATTATACTGTAGGTCAGGCATGGTGGTGCATGCTTATAAGCGGCAGCCTAGGAAACCATGGCCAGGGCCAGGGATAGCGGTTTGAGTCTCACTGTGGGCACATAGCGAGACCTAGTTCCCAAAAAATAGCTGGGTATGGTGGTATGTGCCTGTAATCCCAGCTACCTGGGAAGCTGAGGCTGGGGTTTGCTTGAGTCTGTAGTACCCTGGGCAACATGAGCCTGTGGTTCCACAGGCAAAAATAGTGAGAGTTAATCTCAAAAAAAAATTAAATATATTATACTGAAATATAAACAGATACAACCCACATACAGATACAACAAAAGTTCTTTGGGGTCTTCAATAATTTTTGAGATTGCAAAGTGAGTAAGAACCAAAAATTTTGATAACTGCTGTTATAAAATATGTACTTTGACCACAATAAAATTAGAAATCAATAAAAATAAGACATGTAGAAATCCTCAAGTATTTGTACATAAAATAACATTTTTCTGAATAATCCTCCAAAGTAAAAATCTAAAGAGAAATTTAAAAAAATATTTTACACCAAATTATAATAATACATCAAAATTGATAGCTACAGCTAAAGCTGTGATTTGAAGGTACTCTTTCTCTCTATATATATATACATATACACAAGTACATATATGTATACATGTACATGCATGTATAAACATATGCATACATGCAAAATACATACACATGCATGGTACAATTATGTACATGCATTGTTTGGATGTTATATGCATTTATATGTACGTGTGTGTGCATGTATATGTATATATGTATATATACCCTATGTTGAAAAGAAAAAAATTATTAAAACAAATACCAATTTTGCATATAATCTTTCAGAAAACAGAGGAAACATTCACTGTTATTTTAAGCAGTTAGAATAATCCTGATGTCAGAAATGTAAAGTAAGTTAAAATAAATTTGCATAATCTTTTACTGGTGATAAATTTAGAAATCTTACTAGAGAAGTCATCAAAGCTAGAAATAAAACATTTATGTGCAACAATTGTAATATTTTCCAACCATTATGGACTAATTAAATAATGATAAATCTGTAGGATGAGATTTTATGCATCTATTAAGAGTATTTTCTCAAAGGAATTAATGCTATATTGGAAAAAAACATGAATTAAGCATAACAATGTAAATTATCCCGTTATTACATGTAAATGTATATATTTTAAATGCAAACACATGGATACTGTTTTACTCTGAATCAGAAGAACTGTCAGTAATTTTTGTTTTCTTTTTTAATTTTGTGATATTTTCCAAATCATATGTGCTCTGAATTATCACTTTAATAATTGAAAAAAATTCAATAAATTTATTAAAGAAAATTTTGGGTAATGTAACACTATAATTCACAGAATGGTAGTATCTCTGGAAAACCACAGAAAGCAGTCAATCATATAACTGCGTTAGACTGGAAAAATCGAGTTTTCCCTTCTGGTTGGGTGTGTGATGTGCATTGGATCATGCATCAAGTTAGTGATAAACAAATTATTTAGTTTAGATCTTTCTCCTTTGAACACCATGCTTTTCCGTTTGTTACAATGTGAAGAAAATGACATTTTTATCAGGTGTACAAAATCTCTTCAGGTTAAATTATTGCTCTCTAGTTGTGACCCTAGAAGTTTTATTTTGTTTTAAGCCATATTTTCAAACATAAAGTACTTAAACTTATATTTATAAGTATGTTATTAACTAATGTCAACAAAAATGAAAGGAACAAATAATGTCTATACATTTTATAAGGAGGTGGGTTTTGTCCAATATAAATTTTAAAAATATTTTCTGTTATCTAAAATATATAAAAATATTGAAACAAAAATTTCAAATTAGACAATTATTAAAATTAGAATTATCAACTGCATTAGAAAAACCTTAATGGTCTAGCAAGGAATTCTGATAAAAAATGACCAGTTACTATTCAGCATCCAGGTTTCACTCAATGGAAGATTCAGTTAGAAATCACTTATTCCTAGAATTTGAGCTAAGAGATATCTGCTGATAGAAACCTTTTGTAAGGAAGAGTAGGCATTACTTTTCTTTCTTGGCATATTGAGTAAATCAGGACTGTGTACGAATAAATAGGAATAAAAAAACAATACCTTTCAATGTTCAAAGTTGAAGGGTATAATTTGGCTCTAAGTAAGGCTTGAACACAATACTATACTGTGATTTGTACCTATTATTTTCCAATATAAAGACTAGATTTTCAGAGATAGCACAACTAGTAAAACAACTGCAATAATGTTTGAGGAAATTAAAAGACTGCTTATGTTCTAAGATGGATGAACCCAGAATCAATAAGAACTTTTTTTCAAATTCTGTAATTATTTAATAAAAAGAAGAGGGGGAAACCCACATTCAATTAGTACGTCAAATCACCTACTGCATAGTTTGATTGGCTACAGCAGGCTATTGTATATGTCCTTTGCCTTCAAAGAGTCATGCAGTAAACCAGGAAGCCAAAGCAACAGCCAGCCTTGCCTTGGTGTAGCATAAGTACACTTTGTGGAAATGGGTCCCAGTTGTGAGGGTCTTCCCTGGCTCCCTACAGATTCTAGAGCCCACTTATCACCCTTTACAACTGAGTTTCTTCCTGTGACACCTGATCGTGTCTGAGTAAGTTCTTACCATTTATCAACCATCTGCTTGAAAGCATGTTGGCCTGAGATTCAGGGTTCATATTCAGGCTTTGATTTTGTCCACAGTTACTTGGGAAGTCCAGGGAAAGTCATTTATTCTCTCTGGGCTATAATTTCCTTAATAGGTAGATGAGTGAAATGAGTCAATTCCTGTTAGGGTGAACTTTATCATCCTGCCTAAAATAGTGTCTGTACATTCCCAACCAATTTATCTTGCCTTATTTTTTTCCAATAGCACTTATTACCACCTACCACAACATATATTTGTTTGCTTTTTGGACTCTTCATTACAATATAAGATCTATGAGGACAGGACCACTGATGACTGTATTCATTGATGTATCCCCAACATTTCAAATAGAGAAAACCTGTCAAAAAGCAGTTCTAATATCTGTTCAATGAATGAATTTGAAAGTAGGAAAACTAGAAACATGATACTGAACAATGCCAAGGAATATTGTATAAGTATGTATTACCACATATAGATTCTCTTCTGAGTGATTTTTGATGTCAAAAGATTGTGCTCAGTTTATGAGCAAGTAACCTGGATGAATAGTGATGTCTATAGAACAGATGGAAGTAGCTGCTTTAGGATGAAGGCTGTTCCTCCTGGTTCTGATGTGTACAAGCCTATCAGTAGTAGTAGGTAGGGCAGCTATGATCCCAGCAATGTAATATTTGAGGACTCTCACATAAATTACATTATTTCTTGGCACTAGAGTGTATATCCCAAGAATAGAAACAGTGTGACAGATGTAATTATTTACATGCTAGGCAAGTCACAGGCTGAATAAAATCACTAAAAGGATATATAGAACTTACTGCTGCTATAGAAATCAGGTCTTGTCTGCAGATAGAAATTACTTTGAAATCAGCAGACACTGCATGCATCAATGCCACAAGGGAAGAGTCTACTCTCCTCAAGATGGAATACTTCACAGTGGTTTTAAGTAGCAGGCACTACTCTAGCCCTTTACACAGCTAGGTAACCGCAGAGTTGGGAGGGGAACCTCAGAACTCCTGGAGATCAGGCATTCACCACGCACAATACTGTATTCTATCTAGCTGGCTATTGTGGGGGTAGAGGAGTCATTTTCTTTGTGCCTGAGTTTCCTATAAATAACAACAGTACTACCTTAGAGTTATTGTCTCTGATGAGTTCACACAGATAAAGTTCTAGAAAAGGGTGAGCATCCAATTAGCAATGTAATTGTATCTGCCTACAATAGTGGAATTATTTTCCCAAAGTCATCTAAACTCCATTTGACCCCAAAGATCATTTTTTTGCACACTTGCTAGATATTTTCAAGACTAGAATCCTTCTGGCCTTTGACAATTCTCAATCCAAGATTTCTATTCCCTTTCAGACATTACTTCATGGTATCATGAAGTTTTAATTCCGTGGGAGAACCTGTTCTTGATCTGGTCATATAGTCAAAATGTTTCAAACCTGCAACCTGGCTATGGAGGGACACCAATAAGGGCAGTTAGTGTGGACATTTCAATGATTCTAATCTAAGACTCCTTAGCAGGGATTTGGAAGAAATTATGTCCTTGACAATCTCTTGCATACCAATATTCCACACTCTAAGAAACCTTATCTTCTAGCTGCAGCTCTCACAAGATACACAGGTGAGAAATTGAATAGCAACTCTAGTAAAGAGCACACACTGCCAACCTGGCAAAATAGGCCAGCTTGTGGACAGGAAAATAAGTGATTCAGTGGAACCCAGATAATAAATGCCTTTGGCATTGATAGATGAACAAAACAAAATACACCTGCTTGCAGTCATAGATGATCCAGAGAACTGATTTTTTTTTGTTTATTTTTACAATTAGGGTGGGGTAGCTAAGAAACAAAGGAATTGAGGAAAGGGTGACATATTTCTGTGGCAACCAGTTCTCTGAACTGCTCTTTCTATGTACTTAGAAATTCAAAGTACCTGCAATGTTCTTTGTTCCATACCTCTTCCCCTTATTCAATGCTAGCTTCTAGAAAGAGTCAGACCTTCTTATTAGGCTGTATTTTAAAGATTCTTACCTTTAAATCAATCTTATCCATCTCAGATTGTATTTGGATATCATTAGACCCTGAATGAAGCATAAGCCATAGGGAACATGATGTATCAAGTCACCATAAAGGATTCCCCAGTGGGAGAAAGTATAATGGCAGACCCTAGTGGGAGCTGTGAAATCATAGTGCAGTGCATAGCCCATCACTTCTGCTTGCAGAAAAGGCTTGAACTGCTCAACATCCAAAACATGGTCACCTTAATTCACTTGATTGAGAGTAATCATTCACTCAAGTGATTTCATCCAGTTTACTACAAGTTCACAGAGCTAATTACATTAAAAATGATGGTTCAAGGATGGAAAAAAAGAGGAGGGGATGATTATTTGGATTAAGATCTGTGAGAATGACCACTTAGCTCCCATCCTAGTCCACCCTCTTCTATTCTCATGACTAATTTCAGAAGCTTACACCCAGAGCAGAAAAGTTACATAATATGGAGCTAGAGGTTCCACTAGCCTCTCCCCTTGGCTCCATCACAGTCCTTCCAGGGTCTTTAGGCCTCACTGAACTCTGGATAACGCCATGCCAAGCCTAAACCTCTCCCTAAATATGAGGTAGAAAGAATATTCTCAAAACCCTGAATTGAATACTCACTGTGCTCTATAACTTCATGGAACTCATCCAAGTACAAATCCCCTGGGAGATCCAGGCTCCCAGCCAGGAACAAAAAGATTTCAGGGTAACATGGGGACACAATGTACCTTGGAAGGATTGCATAAAATAGGGGTTCTGTCACTGCAAAAGAAGAAGACCAACACAAGTCTTGTCCAGGAACCTCTCTGGAGATTAGTCAGCCAGTCTACACCCAAATCCTTTGGCCATATACTGGGAGAGTCTGAGAAACCTGAAGACACTAGTATATGCAGATAATACAGCTGAAAGAAGGAATCTGACAGAACCTACACAGACAACACTTACTTGTCCTAATGAAACCCTGGATATTATGGCAGATTCCACATTATCTTGATGAGAAGTTTGAACTAAAAAGGGGAAATCTCCCTTTTTGCATAAAGTTGTACATGGTTTGTCAAAAGTTAAGTTGTATATTCTGTCCCAAGTTCTGTTTAGAGCATGTTATGATTAAATTGTCCCTATTTAACCTCACAGGTAATGCTTGAGAGTAACCACTAGGATGAGACAGGAGGTTTATTCACTACTCCTACTGTTTAACTGATTAATACCCATTTTAGCTCTTTTTAGAGAGAAAAAAGTATGGAAACTTGCCCAGGAGAGTGTTTAATTTTCCAAGTGGCAGCAAAGGAAACACATTATTTACAGACAGTAGTAGTTACTTTCATGAATTTAGAGCATGATAACAAGAGGTTTATATGCATAATTATATAGACAGGAAATATCTCACCATGTTACAGACTTTAAGACTTCAATTCTGTCTATAAATGACATTTTTCAAAACCAGTGGAATTTTCTTCTCTTCCCCTCATATTGACTTTAATTCTGAGAGCCATAAACCCAAGTTTATTTTCCCTGGTATGGTAGACACCTTTTGTTTGATATAGGATCTAAACCAGGATATATTCTGTACTATTATGAAGTGTAATTTTCCGACAGTTAAGTTTGCTTGTAAATGTCAATCACATGTACTCTGAAATCCATTATTAAAAGTTTTAAGTGTTTAAGATGTGCATAAGTGGGTCACATTTGCACATATATATACACACACAATAGATATATATGTATATCTATAGCGTGTGTGTGTATGTGTATATCACAATCTTACAGTTGGAAAGGGCTTTAAATGGCACTCAAAACAGAGGTTTCCAACCTAACTATTTAGAAGAATCATCTGGAGAGCTTTAAAAAGTCCTGATCCTCAAATTGGTGAAATATAAGTAAATCTCCCATTTAATATTTTGATTTCAAGGTCTATTTCTTTGCTTTGGTTTTTGGTTAACCACTGGGGAAAGCCGAGTATAGGGATCGCTCAGTGTTAACTTTGCAACTTCCTGTGTGTCTATAATTATTTCAAAATAAACTATCAATAAAGGGCTGATGCACAGGGCATATGCTAAACCAATTGTACCAGAACTCTGAGGGTGGCACTCTGAATCAGTCATTTCTAAAGTCCCCTGGGTAGTCACAAAGTGAGGGAAAATTGTTGCTCATCTTTTCCAAATAGTTACCTGATATTTATATGTTTTCAATCTCATGGAGTGTTTAATACTTTAATAGTAAGAAAACACATTTCAATTATATAACCATGAATAAAATATTTATTTTGTTTTTCTAATATTTTGAGTTTTCTAATATTCTAGGAAACCTGCAAAGATTGTGTGTGTGCGTGTGTGTGTGTGTGTGTGTGTGTGTTTCAGGCAGAAAGTTATAATGACTTTGTAAAGAATTACTGGATTTTATGGTATTTCTTATCAGTTCCTAGTGGCAGGAACACAATAGGTACTTATGACACCAAGATTTAAATAAGTACCTTGTAAATAAAAATACAAACATTTTGTCACAATTAATACTAATCATAAGAGAGTAGCTATTTGCTTTATTTGTTGTTTAACAAATATGCTTGAAATTCAAAACCTTTCTGGTGTACAACCACAGTTTGTCACTGCATAAAATTGATAAGAAAGGTAAGAGATCTTACTGAGGTATCAACCTGAAGTAAAAATGAATTCACAAAAAAATTATTTCTAAATCTAAAATTCTATGCTCTGGTCTTAAATAGGGTCCTATGTGTTATTACTTGTTAAAATACTCTCAGAAAATTGCCTCCTTACATTCATATGCACATTGGCTAAGAGATATTACCAAAAACAAAATTCATATAATGATGGACATTCAACATCTGATCATTGTCTTTATTGATAAAGTAAAACACATTTTAAATACTGAATCAAGACATCAATAGTGTTTCATGTGTTAGGAAACCTGGAACAGTTTCTTAAGCTAAATTGGCTATCTGGCCAATTTAGTTCCCATTCACCACTGGCTACAAACATCTACCCAAACAATATGTCAAGTGAGAATGTACAACATTATGGACACCAAGACTGCTCCAGAGGAATACAAGAAATTGGAAGGGGGGGAACTACAATGATAACTGCTTCTTATATGTCTCCAAATGTGATTTGAAAGGTAAGCAATGTGAAGGAAGCAAAACTTGGAATCTAGTAATGCCACAACCTACAGCTTACAGTGGCACCAATCACCAAACAGACCTAAGGCCAGTAACTGTCCTTTAGATCCTTTAGACCCCCAGAGGAGCAGGCCTTTTAGCCTGGGTCTCAATCATTGCAGGTGTTTCTGAGACTGGAGGGCATTCAACTTCACCTGAGGCTCATCAAAAGGCAGTGGCTCAGGAGTTTTGGGGTACACCTGAAATTCTGCTTCCCTCCCATCCTTCCTTTTCCACTTCCTTCTATCCCTTTCCTCCTCCCTCCCTTTCTTCTACCTTCTTGCCTTACAATACTGTACTTGTAGAATATTGTATAAGCCTGATTTAGAGGCTCAGGATCACACCTCCTCAGATGCATGTCACCACACCCCCACCACTACCACACTCATTTCTAACATACTCACTGGCACTTCTGCTGCTGTTACTCAAGAATCACACTTGGAATATAGCCAGGCCCTATAAAACTCTCAATCTGGACAATCAACTGGTTCAGTCATGCTATCAGTGGACAAGGGAAGGTGTCTGGGACCCCTCAATCCAGTTCCACCCGCCTTGAGAGAATACCAGCTGTTGTCTGCTCTATCCACTGCTCTATCCACTAAGAATCACGGATGGCAAAAGGAGTTCTACTCAAAGTCAGAGAAAAGGCTCTTGACTCTATCTGATCAAGTTTAAAATGGTATCTCCACAGACACTGGGAGTTAGCATTTACTGATTAGTGAAAGAGCAATACAGACAACTCTGGGAGACCTCACTGGACATGAGAGACTCTCCAAGCTTCTATGATTAGGAGAATATATAGGTTTTTTAGGAGTGGGTGTTTTTGAGAACAAAGGAATTAAAATTTACTGACTGAGAAAGCAAGGACATTGGAACTGGCTAAAGTTCATTATCCATCTGAGTGTGAACTGGATTAATACTAGTGAACACCAACCAGCTGCAGCTCAGTGGTGTTACAAGGTTGCTGGCTAACTCATGGGTGACTATCTCATTCAACAGGCCCAGTTTGGCTGAGTCTGGTTTCAAAGTCTGTAGCTCCTTTTTCCTTCCTTGATAACCTGTAAAGTGATAGCTCAGGAATGCACAGTCTGGAGGAAAAATTAGAAACACAAAAAACACTGGGCCAAGGAAATATATGAGAGCAGGTGTCAAGAATTGGTTATACTAATACCAAAACCAAGCAAAGACAATCAAAGAAAACTATATATCAATCTCCTTAATGAAGGTAGAATTAAAAAAACCTCAACAAAATCTTAGTAAATGGAATCCAACAATATGTCAAAAAGATAATATGCCAAGATCAAGTATAATCTATTCCAGGGACACAAGGATTGTTCAATTAATATAAAATAATATAAAAGGATTGTTCAATTAATATAAAAGGATTGTTCAATTAATATAAAATCACAAGGATTGTTCAATTAATATAAAAATCAATTAATATAATTTGCCACATCAACAAAAAGAAAAACAAAAGCTCTATGATCATATAAATAGATGCTGAGAAAGTATTTGATAAAGTTCAACATCCATTTATTCTGAAGACCCTTGAAATTCTTGGAATAGAAAGAAAATATCTTAACATAATAATATGTACAACAAACCTAAAGCCAAAAATCACTTTTTTCTTATTGCTAAGAAAAAACCCATTTAATAAATGGGTTGGAAAAACTGGTTGGATAACCACATTAAGAACAAAATTCAACTGCAATACACCATGCACCAAAATTAATCATACACCAAAAAAGTCATTCTTAATGGAGAGAAGCTGAAAACCCTCCCTTTAGATCTGGAACAAGACAAGGATGTCCAATCTCACCACTGCTTTTCAGTGGGATACTAAAAGTACTAGTGAGAGCAGTTACACAAGAAAAAGACATAAATCGAATTAAAACAAGGAAAGAAGTAGTAAAATATCAGTATTTGTAGATGATACTATAATATATATAGAGAAATCTCCAAAAACTTCGCAGAAAAGCTAATTAAACAAAATCAGTTTAGTAAAGTAGCAGTTTACAAAATCACCACAAAAAATCAGTAGCCTTTTTATATGTAAACAATCTGTCTGAAGGAGGAATCAAGAAAACCATCCCATTTATATTTGTACCAAAGAAAATTAAATACCTGGGAATAAACCTAACAAAGGAGGTAAAAGACCTGTAAAAGAAAATCACAGAACATTATTAAAAGAAGTAAAAAAATGTAAAGAAATTCTTGTTCATGGATCAAAAGAATGAACATTATAAAAAGGGATTTTATAGATTCAAAAGCAATTTACAGATTCAATGCAATCCCCCAAAAACCCCAAACTTATTTTTCACAGAAACAGAACAAATAATGCTGAAATTCATCTGGAATTGCATAAAACCTGAGTAACCCAAAGTTCCCTGAACCAAAAAAGAGAGAATTGAAATATTTCACTCCAAGACTTCAAATTATACTGCAAAGTCATAATAATGCAAATGGCCAAGAAGGGATATAGAAAAACACTCAACATCACTTATAATCAGGGAAACACAAATCAAAACCACAATGAAAACACATCAGTGAGAATGGGTCATATTTAAAAAATACAACAACAAATGCTTACAAGAAGGTGGAGAAATAAGAATCCTCTTACAATGCTGGTGATAAAGAAACAGGTCCAACCATTATGGAAAGTTATGTGGAGGATGCTAAAATGAATAAAGATGGATCTATCATATGATCTAGCAATTCCATTCCTAGGAATCTACACAACAGACTCAAAAACATTAATTATAAGGGAAACCTGCACTCCTATGTTTGTTGCAGCACTACTGACAATAGCTAGGATACAGAAATAGCCTAAATACCCAAGAGGATAAATAAATCAAAAAGATGTGGTATATGTACACAATAGAATACTACTCAGCAGTCAAAAAGATGAACTCATGGTTGGAGTTAAAAGGGATCATGCTAAGTGAAATAAGTCAGGAGGAAAAAGAGAAATATCCAATGGTTTCACTTATAGGAGGAATATAAGGAAACCAAACAAAAATGCCAAAAAAAAAAAAGGGACAAAACTTGCAGGTAAACTATAGATCTGAGGCATACAGTAGGGAAGGGGAAGCAAGTTGGATCAAAATGTGAGGGAAGAGCACAGGGGACTATTGTGATGGTTCCCGGGTGATGTTGTGGGAGATATCCAGGGACTATACCTGTGGGAGAAATCAAATACTGTACAAATATGAACAATAATATAAGAAAATTAAAATGTAGAAAAAAAAAACCCTGAAACATCTATAAATTGCCAGTCACTGAGGGATTTTAAGTCCATATTAACTATTCTTTCAGGAGCCTAATGATGGAGACACTAGTGTTCTAACTGATTTAGGTATTGCAAGTACTAGCAACAGAATTACAAACTACTTAGGAAACCCAGAAAGAAAAAGTTAAGTCAAGGAAGAGTGTTTCAAGGAAGAGTAGTTCACGTTTCACTTTGTCTAGGACAGGAAGAGACTTGAATTGTCCTAGAGCCTCTTCAAGCTTCTGGTCAAGATATGATATTTCCTTCCCCTCACCAAAGAAAGCAGACTTAATGTAAACTGGAAAAATTTATTCAGTCACCTCAGAACTAATTTTTGTATAAAATCCTTGGTTTGTTTTCACAACATGCAAATCAAGGGTACAGACAGAAAATTCAATAACATTATATAATCCTGGTGATGCCCTAGGTCTAGGATGACATTTATTTAGGCAAAACCTCCCTTGTTAGTTCTAGGAATGATTGTTGTGGCATTTTAAGCCTGCATCAGACTCTGCCACAAAGAATCTTTTATAAATTCTCTTAGATAAACCAATTTTTATCAGTGAAAAATATTTTTCATTAATGACCATACTGTGTTTGGGGACTCCTGTCAACCAAGAGTAATGGACATACTTCAGAAAGGCAGCTTGTTTGGGGCAGGCATGATGTTGGAAGAGAGGAAGACACTCTTCCTATGTGGGAGAAGATCCAAGGCCCCCTGGTTTCTCCCAGGGTTACTAAAGGCCTTGTGTCTCTTTCAGTCAGAACTTCTCTAGTCTTATTAAGATGTTCCCAATTAAAATGTGTATGCTTAGTGGAAGGAAAACAACAGACACTGATCCCCAAGTCTGGAATTTAGGAGAAGATTTTTTCTTGCATTTTCTCATCTCATAATATGAGAGATTAAACTTGATACAAGATCCTCACATCCCTCTATCTATGAGAGAAGAGGCTCTTGCATAACTTATAGATACCTGGGCCCCACAAGAGTTGGCCGGAACTAGTCTGGGGTGGAGCCCATTGTTAGAAGGCCCTAGGTAATTACAATATGCAGCCAGTGGTGGTCTCCATTAGAGTTCTCAGACAAGGCTATATATTAGAACTTCAGGGACGATTAGAGAAAAATCTCACTGCTCGAGATATATTTCAGGTCAAGTAAATTAGGGGTAAGACCAAGCAATCAATATTGTTGAAAGCTGCCAGGTGACTCTAATATGCAGCACGGGTGGAAAATCACCCAGATAGGCAATGACTAGGAGACCATTAAAACAGAAAAATCTTGCCATGTTTACAGACCTGCAGTCCCCTCTATGCTTAGCATTTTATTGTTCCTCTTAATACAGGTGGTTTCCAAACTTGAGCATATTAGAACCATGGGGTACTGAGAGGAGTACCCCTTCTATCCTGTATTCTACCAAGGTTGGTTGAATAGTCAAATGAATACCAGACAGATTAGGAAAAACAAAACAATTAAAAAGCATGCTTAATTTCACAAGTATGAGGAATTTGCATACAAATGTAGATTCCCAAGACAGTGAGGCAAAATTGGGGATATATATCTTGAACTAAGAAATGGAATAGGAATCTGGAGCTTCAAGGAGAGAGGAAGAAGACTTGCATGAGGAAGAGGCTAATTCACATGAAGAATAGATGCTCTATAATTAGAAATTAGTCCTGTCATAAAGATTTTTTCAGTTAGAATGGTTATAGCCCTAATTCTGAGTAAAATACCCAACTTTTATTCTTCTAATTGGTTAAGGGAAGAGTAAAAGTTTCTCATGAGCTTGCAGGGTCTCAATTGACCTAGATCAAAATAGCCTTTGTGTTAAAGTAGCATCTTATAAAAGTTTATAAAAACAAAAGTTTTATATATATATATATCACAGCTTTTTTTGTTAAAAAAAGCTTATAAAAACAAAGACTTCTTGATTCAACTATAGATGTTCTTATTAATTAGTTCTAGGGTAGGTAGGAATTTGTGTTTTTAATAAGATCTCAAATGATGCTATTGCTGGCCCAAAGATCATATTTTGGAAATCAATCCTCTTTGGAATAATCAGTATTAGACTTCCATAAAACAGCAAATAATCAAAATAAGCATTTTCTGTTGGAGAAAAATAAGCTGGTGAAGAGAATTATACAGGGCTGTCAGAATCAGTCCATAGGTAGATTCTGGATAGTTAAAAAGTGATATAGAGACAATGATTAGACACTAATGTACAAAGAAGATAATGTCCTGAGAGGTGAGAAGACAGTAAACATATACTTTTGTCTATGTCAACATTTGGCTTAGAGCCTAGAGCTATTTGTCAGTCAAGTCATAGGAAGGTAGAAATGTTGGTACATGTGCTGAGTTCATCAATAATTTCATTCTAATTCTATCAGAACTCTCTAGTGTCTTTGCTTACAATCTTTCAACTATTCATATTTTATGAATTGAGTTATTTATATTATCTTTCTGGTCATCTATTTTTAGATACACTCAAGCCATGATGAACACATAGAAAGTGCATAATCATTGTTCAGAATGATCTGGATGCTTCAACAAACAGACCAAACAAGAATAGAGAAAAAGGTCTATAGGATAGATTGGTGAGACCAACCTGTACTGAGCTGTGGGTGGACATAGCTAATTTGTATAAATATCATATCATCATAATATATTGTTCAATAAAGGAAGTTATAGTACAGATACTAAAGCCAAGGCTTGGATCAAAAATCATTGTCTGACATCCCATAGTTCACAGGAAAAAACCAAGAGCTGAATCTGTGTATGTTTGACTCCAAAGTCCAGTAGATACCACTGTATCTTTTGTTTCTCATTCCACATATAACCCATATCTTCGTTTCACCTATACAGACACTCTAGCAAATTGCTAGCCTTTCTAATCTAGTCCATCTCAAACTTTAATGTGATAAGTATCCCCTGGAGTCTTATCACAAATGCTGGTTCCAGGGTGAGATCCATGATCCTGAACTTTCAAAGCAGAGTCCAGTGATGTAAGTGCTGCTGGTTCATACACACCACACTTTTCAAATCAATGTCTTAGGAGATGTGGGTTTAAAGAAAGTTTTATAAAAATGAATGGGGAAAATGTTCTTCCCAGAGGTCTACAATCTACTCTTAAATAACATGGGGGTTAGAAGTGTCCACTCCACTGCTCTGTGCAAAAAAATTGGAAAATTCATATATAATTTATAGTTGTCTATCATGTGAGTTTTGCATCCACAAATACCACATCAGTAGATTCAATGAATCAAGAGTCAAGGTTGGTTGGATTCATGAATGGGGAACTAGAAAAATATCCTTGTGTAAGTGGAACCCTGAAGTTTAAATTCATTTGTTCAATATCAAATGCACTTTGAAGAAAACACCACAATCTTCAAGTGGAGAATGAAATGGAGCAGAGGCTGGGTTTAGATGATACAAAAACAACTGGTTACACCAGGCTTTAAAATTTTTGTCTCATTCAATCAACTGTACCACTGGCAAATGAACTATAAACTTTTGGTTTAATCTAATGAATTTTTACTTTGCTACAATGGGTAAGAATCCAGAAAAGTGGCTTAACTGTTGGTAGTAGAGGAAGAAAGGCACTCTTACATATGATGCTCATACAAGTTTTTAAATTGTCATTAATTTTTACAATGGTTGTTGAAGAAGGATGATAGTAACATCTTCTACCTCCAAGTACGCATAAAACTTGACTTGGGTTTTCAAAAACTAATTCAACTATACACTGCAATAATGTTTTATGCCTGGATACTCCATAAATCACAACATGGTTTTAGATCTTGTTCTAAGCCAGAAACAATATTTTTCAACCATCTTTGTGCTTCTAGAATTTCCATATGGAGTGCCCCTCTGACAAGGTAAAGGGGAAATCAATTTGGCTGCACAGCAGGTCCAGACTATAATAACTGACACTGAGAATTCTATCCTGGGGGAAGGGTGAGAGAAAGTAGAGCTGCCAGTAATAAGACTGGAAATCACAGTAAAATAAGCGGAAATCCCTGTGGACAAAAAGCAAAAGGGAATAGTGAGACATGGACAGAAATTGTAGGAATATAAAGAAATAGAATAGGGAGATATGCAACGGGGGTTGGATTTTTAATTAAGAGATAAAGAGGTTCCAGCTTGAGCACCCTGAATTTCAATTCATAACTATGTTTCCATAATGGCACAAGACTATGTGTAAGGCTGAAAAGATCCAAATAATCAGGCTTTTTTTTTTTTAGGAAAATATAATTTAACTATTGTTATTTTCTGAAACAATGATTAAAGAAGTTATTTAGAAATTGTGGTAATATTGTCTTAGGCTCTTTATTAAGCAAGGCACTATAGTTAGACAAAAATACCATGTGTGACTAATAAAGGGTGCCTTAAATATTTTGGTAAATGACCACTTTTTCTAGCATGTTTTGCTCAAGAACTAGATATCAATTTTCTTGGGATAGACTGACTCCTAGTTTTGTTGATATTTGGGTTGCTTTGAATTTTCCTGGCAGAAATAATGCCAGGGGGTTGCTAGTCATTCTATAGTCCATGGATAATGATTTTCTTTCAAAGTTAAAACTCTATGAGACATTGTTGGTGCCTACAGAGGAGATTAGGGCAATTTATGGTCACTTTTCTATAGCTGGATTTAGAGCAGGAGTTAGATATTTTTATCCAAAATTTTCAAATCCCTTTTCATCACAGTTTGAGAATTTTAGCGATGATAATGTTTTAAGAGACAATGAAAGATATCAATAAAAAGGAATTTGAAAGTTATATCTCCAATCAAGTCTTGGGAATTGAAATATGTTTCATCTCACAATTTCACTCTAATAGATTCATACAGACTAGCATATAGAGAAGTTTTCTGAGCTCTAGCACCAAACTGCATCACAGCTGATATGTGACAATTGTCAAATACCCAACTTAGGGAAAGAACAACACACATGTCATCCATTTCAGGAACCTAGGTGACAACAGGCTACTTAAATGGGGAAAATGTGGATAACTATTTTTTCTGTTAGGAGCAGTAAATTCAAGCAACACAGATTTTTGTTTGTTTGTTTTTTAGAAAACTAATGAATTCAAACAGAATTTTCTGCAAGTTGTAAATTCTGCAGGATTTCATGTTTATTTTAAGGTAAATTATACATCACCATAAAGAGATGTTAGTCAATGGAATCACAAAGAAATCCTCAAAGAGAAGGCAACATGGTAGGTGACTCACCATCTTCTTTATTAGAGTGCACATCAAGTTAAAAACTTGATTGTCATGGCTAAATAACTTCATTTTTATCTTTTCCCTCTCTCACTATAATGTGGCTTCCAAAGGGAAAATTCAAAAGGGATGATGATGATACAGATTCTGCTGATATTTTATTAATAATCACAGAGAGAAGACAACCACTTTGCAGTATTTTCCTCCTTTGTATGAACTTATATTATTATTAGAAGAAATGCATTTACATCAAAATGTACTCCCACATCATTTTGCTATCACACTTACCCCCTGGTTAACCCAGGGAAGTCTACTTTCACCCACACCTCTTTTCTGGTATAAAACACTGATGATATGCAGATTTTGAAGTATCATTTACTATACATGCCTGTACTGTATAGTGGAGAATTATTCAAACTAATCTTAAAAATAGATACTTTTAAAGAGGTGGGCTCATATTTCATGATATAGGTAATATGTATGTCTTTTGACTAATTTTCTAAGGAAGCCAAATCTAGAGGCATAAGGAAAGAAATTAGTAGGAAATCTAAATTATTATGAGAACCATTGCTCCTTAGTACAAAAGTAGAAAATCATTATTTATTTTCAATACTGAAGAACATTGCCAGTTCCAAATTTGCTGTTTCATTTGACTTTCTTATCTGTATTCATATTTCAAGGTTCTATCATCACGCACGTGTTGTATAATTTAGCTGAGTGTACGTTGAAATATATGATAATTTCGGAACTTTTTGAGAGAAACACATGATGCCTTTTTTTTATATATATTAGATCTCTGTTGGGAGCTGTTGGGGAGCTGTGTGTGCTTTCATTACTGGCCTGCTTTGATAAAGCTGCTAAATGTTTGCTTAAATGGAAAATAATACTGCCTTCAGGTGGAGTAGGTTTGGCCAAGACTTGAGCAGTTTCAGGGAAAACTCCTTCGTTGTTGATTGTTGGTGACTATAAAAGTCTGGTTCAAAATAAACTCAGGGCCACAGACCAGAGAGAGAGGCTATGAACCATTTCTGTCAGGGTCTTCTTGACTCCACTATAATCCTTACCCTCCCTATCAGGACCATTTGATTATGTTGCCACTGGCTCACAACAGGTCTCACTATGTTGCCCAGGGAACCGCAGGCTCACATTGCCCAGAGTACCACAGACTCAAGCGATCCCCAGCCTCAGCTTCCCAGGTAGCTGGGATTACAGGCATGCACCACCATGTCCAGTTATTTTTTGAGACTAGGTCTCGCTATGTTGTCCCAGGTGGGTCTCAAACCCATGAACTCAAGCGGTTCCCAGTCTCGGCCTCACTTCATAGGCTGTGATTAAAGGCACGCACCACCATGCTCAACCTGAGAAACACATGATTTCTAACTTTACAATTGCCCAGATAAGTGAATTTCAAGATATAAATTTCAGAAAAAAATGTTAAATCATACAAATAATAACAAAAGTAGGGAATAAAACCCATGAAAACAAAAAGAAATTTTAAACATACATAAGTAGGACTTTACTGAAAGAATAGATATGAATCAGAATTTATTTCCTCTGCTTAGTTGTGCATTCACTAGAGACCTCACCCCAACCACAGAAATGAATAACCTAGTGTAGAAGAAAAATAGCTGTATTTAAACTTGGCACGTATTTATTATCTTTGGGGAATTGCTCTATTATTTAGTTCATAGAGGTAAAACTTAAAGCATGCTCGAGAGATTATTTTTAAAAGGTAACCTGATGACTCTTGTATAAGCATAAAAAGAGAGGTTTTGTTTAACTCACAATGTAATATACACAAATATCTATGAAGTTAGATTATTTAAAAACATTAGAATTTATATGTATATAAGTATATATAACACAAAGTGAAAACTATTCTGTAGCTGGTAAATTAGTAAGGGAATTTCTAAGAAGTTAGAGTCACAGTAAAAGAAAATCCACAGAGCAAACACATTCATATTTCAGGTTGATAGACATGTTAAAAATTATAGGCCAAAAACTGGAGTGGCTCAGCTCTATATCACTAAACTGAGACTTAATTTAATTACAGGTTCACATTCCTCAAAATGGAATATCAGGAACCTGCCTGCCCTCCAGGAAGGTAACCTGGTGAATACCAATCCAGTCTTTGCGGAGAACACCTTCCTTGTTGCCTCTTCCTTGTTCCTCCTGCCTGCTAAATCTCCTGACTTGTCTTGCGCTTAGGAGCTCCTTCTAGATGCTGCCTAGCTCGTGGCTTGCTGAATATAGTCAATAAGAATTCTAACTTCTACTCAGTTTTTAATAGGCACAAAATGATCTTCTTCTACAGGTTGAACCCTCACCAGAAAACATGCACCTGCATGTCTGTGGACAAGAACATGACCTTGTCTGTTACCTACAAATCAGGTATTGAATAGATATGAGACTCAGAGTCTCCATGGAAGCAGGTAACCAGGGATACCTCATTTTCATTTAATACACCCAGTCATCTTCCAGACTCATCTCAAAGTCTTTTGGTTTCTGTCTTTTTCCTTCTGTCTTGTTGCTGCCAATATGATTTCTTCTAGGTACATCCATGTTACCAAAAAATCATCAAATTTGTCATTTTTAATTGATGCATAATAATCCATTGTGTATATACACCACATCTCTTTTATCCAGTCATCTGTCATGGGGCATTTGGGTTGTTTCCAGGTCCTTACAATTATAAATAGTGCTGCAATAAATATACAAGCACAGGTGTCCCTTTGTACCCACATTGAGGTCTCCTTTGGGTAGATTTCCACAAGAGTGATTGCTGGGCCAAATGGTAGTTCCATTTTCATTAGTTTGAGGGTCCTCCACACTGCTTTCCATAGTGGCTGGACCAGTTTACATTTCCACCAGCAGTATAAAAGTGTTCCTTTCTCTCCACATCCATTCCAGCACCTGTCAATGTCTGTTTTTTGGATGTGGGCCATTCTTATTGGTGTAAGGTGGTATTTCATTGTGGTTTTGATTTGCATTTCCCTAATTGCTAGTGACGTTGAGCAATTTTTCATGTGCCTGTTGGCCATTTGGACTTCCTCTTTAGAGAAGTATCTTTTTAGCTCTTCTCCCATCTTTTAACTGGGTTTTTTGCTTTGTTTTTGTTGAGTTGTGTGAGTTCTTTGTGTATCTTTGTTATCAGACCCTTATCACTTGTATGGAGGGCAAAAAATTTTCCCTCTAGGTTGGGATTCTTCTTGTTTTTTTCTGTTGTCTCTTTTGCTGTACAGAATCGTTTTAGTTTGATGTAGTCCAGTTGTTTATGTTTTCCTTCGTTCTTTTACCAGCTATAGATGTGTCCAAAAATTTATTTCTGAATTGTAACTTATGAAGGGTTTTGCCCAGGTTTTCTGCTATGTATTTTATGGTTTCAGGTCTTATGTCCAAGTCTTTTATCCATTTTGAGTTAGTTTTTGTACATCGTGTGAGGGAGGTATCTTGGTTCATTTTTTTGCACATCTTGGTTCAGTTTTCCCAACACCATTTATTGAAGAGGCTGTCCTTGTTTTTCACTTCTTTGTCAAAGATAGTTGACCATATATGTGTGGCTTTATTTCAGGGGATTCAGTTCTGTTCCATTGGTCTGTTTTTGTACCAGTACCAAGTTGTTTTAATTACTATGGCTTTGTAATATAGTTTGAAGTCTGGAATAATAATACCTCCATTCTCTCTTTTTCTGGTCAGGAGGTTTTTTGATAATCAGGGTCTTTTGTTATTATATATGAATTTCAGTAATTTTTGTTCTATCACTTTGAAGAATGTTGTTTGAATTTTTATATGGATTGCATTGAATCTGTAGATTGCTTTTGGTAGGATGGCCATTTTGATGATACTAATTCTTCCAATCCATGAGCAGGGAATGTCTTTCCATTTCCTTATGTTTTCTTCTATCTCTTTTAGCAGTGTTTT
Organism: Uropsilus gracilis; assembly: GCA_004024945.1. NCBI lineage: Eukaryota > Metazoa > Chordata > Mammalia > Eulipotyphla > Talpidae > Uropsilus > Uropsilus gracilis. The sequence continues at coordinate 14,484 of PVHY01012520.1, read as the reverse complement.
GAAGTTTTCTTTATATAGATCAGTTTCTCTGCCATGCTCACTTCTTTTCTTTTGTGTTTTTCTAATTCTTCCTGTAGCTCTTTGTATGCTTGTAACATGCTTAGATTCAGTTCCTTGTCTGGGAGGTGGCACATTTCTTCAATGTTATATTTGTTGGTTTCTAGAGTTTGTCTTTCTTTTGATGATTTATTGGTTTCTGTGGGGTTTGTTGAGGTGTTTGCCTTTTTCCTCTTTCCTGTGCTTTGCTTTCACACTTCCTCCACATATTGAGCTACTGTGGCTCTAGTATTGGCTGGCATGATGATTGGGGTCTTCTAGTAGTTTGTAGTTGATTTTGCCTTTGTATCTATATAGCTGAGGTGAGTAAATTTATTTTGTTTCCTTTGGCTGATTTGGTGGGCAGTTCCTTTTCCCTGAGTGTGTGTGATAGATTGATGTGGTTACTATGACACTTTGTCTTCTTTTCTTTTAATGTTTTGCCTTTTAGGCTGGTGGGGTCAATTCTGCGTTCCCCTAAAAGGGGCTCTGGTTAGTAGGTGCTATAGTAGGTGCTGTCTTCTGTGGTTCTTTTTGGAAGAGGAATATAGGAGTCTTTTGTTGTTCTTTTTGTTTTTAGTCTGTCTGTTGGGTTATTTTGTCTTCTGGCCTTTATCGGGGTCTAGGCTGCTGAGCAAAGCCCCCGTCCCCACCTGGGGACTGGTTTGAAGGTGATGCCTTCCTGGATGACTAGGACCTTTTTCTTCCCAGCAGTGCAGTCTCTGGAACAAGCCCACTCACCTGGTTGCTAGGGCGATAGGGACAGATTGTTCCCCTTTTGCTTGCAGAGCCACAGGGGACCTGCTTCTGGCCTCTATCAGGGTCTCTAGGCTGCTGAGCGAAGTCCCCACCCCTACCTGGGGACTGGTCTTAAACCAATGTTTAAAAAAAAAAAAAATTAATTGTTTTTTTTTTTTTCCTTCTATAAACCACCCGCACCCATACCCAGTTATCTCCCACCCCTTTCCTTTTTCCCTGTTCCCTTTGGTAACCATTATCTTCTTTTTGCCAAGCTCAGATTTATTTTTACTATTGTTTGTATATAATTGTAAACTGGTATTTTAAAAGAGTAAGTCGCAAAAAAACTAGTCTGTTGGTAAACTGAGTCACCAAAACTTCAGAACACTTCCATAGGATTGGCTCTGGCTGCTCAGCTTCATGTGCTGGGGTCTGAGACCTTCAGGGCTATCTCTCAAACTTGTCTGTTAGTCTCTGCCACATGCAGCCTGCTTTCCCTCATCTTCTGGCTTGGTGGAGGCCATCTGTCTTCTGAGAAGATGTTTGAGAGCTCCATGCAATCTGTGCTGCTGGTGCTCACCCTGATGATTCAACGTCCATGCCAGGGCTAGGATCAGCCAGTGTCCACAAATGGCTAGCTCTCAGGGACAGGCAGACACATGTGTCCTGGGGTGTTTAGCAGGTGAAGGTTTCATAAAAAATGACCTGATCTCATACCATTCTGCCTCTTGCTTGCACTGTTATAGCCACACAGGTCCCTTGCTATTCTCTGAGTCCAGTGAGTAAACCAGGTATAAACCACCCCCTCAAATTCTTCAGGTCTTGAATATCACATCTCAGTGAAGTCTTGCCTCGTCATCTTTCCAAAACTGACACTCTTATGCACCTCACCCTTTCTGTCACTCAGTCTTACTGTTTTTCTTTTCACTTGTCACAATCTAAAGCACTGCATGCATTTACTTAACTGATTGCTTGTCTGATGAAAGGTAACAGATTATGCCACCCCCAAATATGCCTCTTTCATATAAGGAGTGTTTTGAGATGATTATTTTTGGAGGAAAAGCAGACACAAGAGAATCTCTGAAAACAGAATAAAAGCTATTTTTTTGTAAAGGAAATTTATGAAATTAGTACAGGCAATATCCATTTGTAACTGTCTCACTCTCTGTACCAGGAAGAGAAGATGACGGTAAAAAACAAAAATAATAATGATGAGAAAATCTAATCAACGGAGTAGACTCGGATTTAAAGCTAAGTAACAACCTTGCCCTTGTTCAACAGCCTGTGCCTGCTGTCCCCCACACTGTCATCATAATATTCTTTTGTCTGTAGCTGAAGGTGGTATTTAAAGTGATAACTTGAGCCATGGGGGGGGGGGTTATTCACTTTTCCTGTTTATCTGCTTATAACACAAGCCTTGTTAATCTCTGTTATTACCGGGGTCTCAGTTCTAACAACTCAAAAAATAAAATAGAGGGAAATGATCCTTGCTCTCTAAGCTGAGTTCCTCTATAATCATGTAACAAACAAGAAGGTAGATTTGTGTCTTCTGTTAGATGCTGCATGCTGAGCATCTACTGAACGCACAATTGGAACCCAGTTAGGATCAGATTAATGTTGAACGAAATGAGAAGTTTCTACTATCTAAGCTCTGTGTGTGTGTGCGTGTGCGTACGTGCGTGTGTGTGTGTGTGTGTGTGTGTGTGTGAGATGGAGTGTTCTCTTCAAACAAACAGGTCTGTAGGTCTGTAGCTGAGTAGCTGCTGCTGGCCTGGAGGATGATCCAGCAAGGAGACCTGCAATATGATTTCTTTCCAGGAGGCTACTTCTCCCCTGACAGATGAACCTGAACAAACATTTACCTACAGTTGTCTGTCCTACCTGCCAATTTACTAGCTCTATCTCAATGATTTATGCAAATAGAGCTAACAATCTTGAACTGTCCTTTCATTTTTTACTATAGAGTACATGAAAAACACTAGTGACCCTCAATGGGACAACAATCTTCTAATCAATCATCTCACCTCAAATTATTTAAGGACTTAAGGCTTTTTCTTAAAGATACAAATCTCTAAGTTCTTCATCTTTATCCCTCATTTTTGATTGAGGGATTAGATTTACTCATGTAGTTTACCATTGATTAGATTTACTCATGTAGTTCTTTGGTGATTATATAACAAATGAACTACTGTTTCAGGAATTCCAGAATTCAGATCAACTATAAGTACATTTGGACAGTACCAGTTTACAGGGGTGGAAATCAGGCCCAGGGAGGCTTGCATACTCTTCTCAAGATTATACAGCTGGGATGCATCAGGCAGGATCTGAAGCTGGGCCTCTTGATTCTAGAGCCTGGGCTATGATTGCTGTCTCCAAGGGTCACACTCATTGCCAGCATCCTGCTCAGTTCTTGGTTATTGCTCCAGGGAGCTCAGCTCCCTTTCCTGCCACATCGTCTTTAATTCTCAGCTTGAGATAAATCCTACTTTCACATCTTCTGATAGCTGAGAAAGTCAAGAGCTTTCCAAATGATTGTTCAGACAAAAGTCCTAAAACTCAGGATGCCAAGTGTCAAGAGATTTTCCTGACACCCTGCTAAAGAGGGCATTTCTTTAGGGTCCTTTAGGCAAATATTTCAGAGAACAGTCACCACTCTCTAACTCCCATTTTTCTATTCAATTTCTTCTTCCCAACTCATCTCCTTTCTTGTACAAGGCTTCTCCCCTTTCCTTTAAATATCTTTGACATATATGTCCTGGCTGATGGCCCAATCTTTATAAAATGACACACAAATTTAAGTGGAACCTGCAAGGAACATCAGTTTATAATACAAGAGGGGCTCAAGGTTGAATGGAAGCCACCATATGAAGTATAAATTATTATTGCTATGGTTTAAAGCATGGTGCAAGAGATGGAAAAGTCCTGACTGGGTGCACAATCAGGTATGTGTTTTGTTTGATTAATTTTCTTCAAAAGTCATTGGTAATTCTAGGTGTATCAAATCACAAACACCATCAGGTAGAATTCAAAATCTATTCTTATCAGAAAACATCTAAATATCTAGTGACAGCCTAAAGATTACATGAGTTGCTGATCTATTTAGAAAGCTCTTGAAAGCCCTGGCATTAAAATTATGCTACTATGGAACTTCAAAGGCTTTGTGCCTTAAGATAAATTTGAAATGTCATTTCAAGTTGAAGTTAAATCATTTAGTTATTTCGACCCATTATTTTCTATAAAGATGGAGAGTCATTTAAATTTTTTTTCATACTTCTGATTTTTTATTACAGTAATATGGAATCTGCTCTACCTATTGATCAAAGTATGGGGAAATATTTTGCTGGTTTAACTTTTCTTCCTTTGAAAAGATATATAATCTCAAATGATAAGATAATAAAAATAAACGAAATGTAGACTGTGTTTTTTCTCTTTCTATGTAGGTTATAATTTCCAATTTTTGTTTACATAGTTGGCAATTAATTCAGCATTTGAAGTGTATGGATGACACAAATGATAATTAAAAACAAATGTATCTTGGCTCACATTTTCCTAAATTCCTCTTCAAATTCAACTGGCTCCAACAAACATTTCTCTACTTTCTTGCTTATAGAATTCAGACATACCATTTAAGAGCTACTTATTTTCAGCCTAGAGAAATGGACAATTCTTTTCTATAAAGAACCTTTTGGAGTTTTCTCTCTTGTGCTCAGTTCATCTGTTTCTGTACTTGATGTCAGTACACTTAACTAGTCTACACACTATAACCCAGTCCCTCAGCACCCAAGCATACCCACTCAGACTTCTAATTCTTAGTTTTGTCTGATCCTCTATACTGGTTATATTCTCTTTTACTTCTGTAATTATTCTCTACTCTTCCCTTCCCTGTTTTTGACTCATGAAGCTGCCCCATGAGTCAATGCTCCACTCTCACCTTCTGGCTTTTAGTTGAAGTTATCCAGTGGAAGGTTCAAGAAGAAAAAATAAGGAAAGAATTGGGGCTAAATTTGCAATTTGACTCTGGCTCCCTCCATGTGCACTATCCAAGACTGCATGAAGCCTACTGTTTCTCCTTATTCCTCTGACCCTAAGGGTGGGGACACCTGCCATCTATTACTAGCTTCTGAATGCATCAACATCCTGATTAGTTATCTCAATACTTCTGCCATTGCAGTGGGTTGTCACTGCACGAAATCTCTTCACTTAAGTTTTCTGAGTAACTCCATTTCCTGCTAGAGTCTTGATTTATAGAGCCCCTGAATTTCACTTTTGCAGCACTCCTGGAACTCAGAAACAATTCTAATGCATGGTTCACTCTATTCATTGAACATGTTTTTCCAGGGTACCTTCAGCATCATACTTCTGACTTTTTCTCAGGCTTCTTTCTTCTGCAACTTGTGCTGACTGTCCAGTGAGCTGTCTTCCCACAATTTAACTCAGATGTCCTAATCTGAGACATGTGGACTCCTTAGGACAACACAGATAGAATAGGAGGCAAAATCATGAAGACTCTGACATAATATAAAAAATTGGGTTACAGTAATTTTCTGAGAAGATTTATATCTTTCATCAGCTTACCAAAGGACCTGTGACCCCAATAGTTAAGAATTAATTTTAGCAAAATATGGGAAAGAAGATAAGCAAGTTGGGATTCATTTTACCATTTTAATAAGTGATACATGATTCTTGCAGTGTTTTAACCTTAGTGATTTATGACAATTCCCATTTATAATGAAAATCAACTCTGTCGGGATTCTAAACACTCTGGAGAATAAAATAAGCACATAAAGATGGTAGCCAAAATATCAGTCTTATTAATCATGAACACTAGCTTAATATGAGCTAAGTAACTTAGGGAGAGCCAAGTGAGGTAAACTTACTCATTCAACAATAGGCAAAGTGTGGTAAGGGGAGACTTATCAGCAGTGAATTTTTTCCTGTTAAAATACATGAAGGATAGAGGAGAATGCTTTTCCCTTAGGCAGTATCAAATCACAAGGAAAAAAAATGATGATGATGCTAGCCATTCCATGCCTCATATCAAATGTACCAATCAAATATGTCACTCTATCTTCTCAGGAAAGAAAAAAGTACAGAACTGGTAGGGATTTTCTATCAGCAAATCACACCATTTTCCTATTCCTTGTTCTAAATTATATAATATTTTAAGTTACATCACTTAATATCCATCTGGTAAAGCACAGATCTATTCTCCTGGCCTGTGACTGTGGTCACAACCACTGTGTGATAAGCTTTGATCATTCTATTTCATGACATCTCCAGTCAGTTCACCCAGCAGACATTACTACTCAACATTGAGGACAACTTATGAGAAGAAAAAAAAAATGTTAAGTCAAACACTAACATTTATAAATAAAATTTATTCCTATTAAGTGGATACAGCAGTTATAATATTTCTGACTTCAAATAACAGAAAATCCAATTAGCAGTTATAATACTTTTGACATCAAATAACAAAATCCAATTCAAATAGATTTAAACAACATGCAGATTGTTTTGTTTACAGAAATGGAAGCCTGGATGCCCATTAGTGAGTCAGTCACTGACAAGTGGGGTAAGATTACTCTTGGACTAATCAGGCTTTGTTGGAGATCAAAATGCGGTCAGTTTTTCCCTGAGGCACAAGAAACAAATGGAAGTGAAAATAGTGCATCTACCTGGAAACACAAGAGGGTTCTCAGTAAAAAAAGAGAGTGCATGGTGCACAACCAGTAATGACTATATCAGTTGTCACATTCAATGTTGTTCTTCCTTTTATCATCTTTTAGGCATATCTTAGTATAAATAGCATGTTGGTCTATCACTGAGATCTAGTTTTGATCATATGAATCTCAAAAACTCAACAGAGTACAAATGTAAAATAAGCATGTGTTGAATAGAAAGCAAATGTACCAAACTATCACATGCATGACCCGGAACCAAGATTGGACTAGGTAACCACAGAGATTCCTTCCAATTCACATCCGAAATTAATTTACGGGAAGTCTATGCAATATAGTGAAAAGAATAGTCACCAATACAGCATGTCTAAGGGTGTTTCTTGTTATCCATGGAAAAGATAATCCTCAAGACTAGTACCTGATTACAATAATCATATTTCCTAAAATCAGCTGGGGCTAGAGACACAAAACAGATGGGGTGGAATAAACCAGTCATGACCACAGTTTATTTATTTAGAACCATTTATTTATAACTTCATTTGTCCTGGGTTTTGTAATAAACATTCAAATATTTTATTATTTAATTTTAACATTGAACACAAACTAAGAGTCATGGACATAAATTGAAAGCACCTCAGAGTTTCTTCTTACATTCCTCTTCAATTTTTCTACAATGTCAGAAATTCTAAAGGCTTTTTTTTCCCAAGGCATGATGTCTAGGTTCCCTGAACTATATACATTGCAAATGTCTATAAACATGAGATATGATCATCCACAAAATGACCTAGTCAATTGTTTTTGAATACTGACATCTGCAAAAAGAAGATCACACCTTAATCTGTCACTCTTATGGATAGAACCCTTCCAATTTGGGAGCAAAACCTGCCCAAGACTTTCTTTAATTATTTGCCAGATATGAAAACAACTCAAAAGTCATGTCAACAACTAGCTGTCAAAGAAAGTGCTATTTGCAAGTTTCAGCTAATCTCTGACCGAATCCTTTAACATTCAGAAGTCTAAATCATTCCATTTGCCAAAAAGAAAAGAAAGGAAAAAGAAAAACACTTGCCCCAAATCATGCTTGTTTTTAGCTTTTAGGAAAAATAAAAACAAATTGTTACATCAGATTTAGAAGCAACATCAGATTTAGATTTAGATTTAGATCCTGAATTCAAAGGAAAATGGACTCTAGAGAAAGGAAGTTCCTTGGTTCATCACATTGCCAAATAATAGGAGAGCTGGAGCTTCTAGGTCTCCCAATATTGGGTCAGTGTTAACTCGGCATGCCCATGAGTCATGGACACTCCCAAATGCATCCTGACAGTAAGTTACAATGAGGTCAGCAGATAATTTACTATTATTTCATGAAGATTGCTGTCTTTGAGTTCCTAAGAAATTGCTGATAATTTATTTCTGCTATATAATATGCACTGTGGTTGACCTAACAGAGTCAAGAAACATCAAACCTTATAATCTCTTACTTTTATTTTATTATTCACACAGTAAAAACTAAGTCATCCTTAAGCAAGGGAAAATTTATCATTATATTTGTACCCAGATTTTCCTTTATTTTTTACTAATTAATGAAAAATGATGAAGCTCTACTTTGCATATCTAGTAAAACACAAATGGAGACAGGTTACCCAAGAATAATCACAGATATAACCATCTTCAGGTGAAATTTGTTGACCGAGACTCTTAAATGAGAAGGTATATGTTTTCATCACTGTCTATCTTTCCTCTTCCCCAACTCAGTTCTCCCCCATTACTTATGCCTATCATCTCTCTCCTTCTCCTTAGAATCAATCACACACTTGTCTTACAAATACTTCAGGTGAAGTCTGGTCTCTGATTTTCCAACCTACAGATTCATCACAAGTCTACTTCTGCAAGGCAAATTAGTACACTGATGCAGCCTGCTTTACACAACTCAACACATATATGCTAATTATCTCATTATCTAGTCACCTGAGGGTTCTGTATGCCTTGTTGAGGGTAGGGGCCATATTTAGTTCATCTTGATTTCTCCCCATTGTAGCACAATGCTCAATATATAGAACACATTTACAAAAACTTTTAGCTATGCCAACACTCCCAACCTGCCATAACTTCCCTGTTACAGAAAAACCCCTTTTGTTTCTCACTTGCTATGCTTCTTTATATATATAAAATTAAAAAAAAAAATTTATTCTTTAAATCACAACCTCACAAATTGAAGTACACAACTTGGGGAGGGGGGATGGGACAGGGTGGGAACGGTCAGGGAGGGGGGTCAGAGATCACAGAGATGTGAAATTTATATATAAATAAATTACTATAAAAAATGAATCACAACCTCAGCATATGGTTCTTGGTATACCTTCTCCTCCTTCCTCCCTCTGGTGCCCCCTCCATTCTCTCAACCTCTGTTCTTTGTTATTTACTAGCATGTACTAAGTCCATTAGTCTCTTTCTTTCTTGTGGCAGTGTTCTTTCACTGGGTGAGGGGCTGTGTTGTTGGAACCAGGTGAATCTTGCCTGGTAGACTTTCAGTCTTAAGATTGCATTGGGTGGCCAATCTGTGTCTCTTTGTGATCTGTCCATGCTCGCTCATTGGAGGCTGACTTCTCCAATCCCATCTCTGTTATTTTGCTGCTTTATCTTATGGCTCTGGCATCAGATTTAAGTGGTCTCACCCCATTAGTGTCAATGAAGACATTTCTCTGTGAATACAGACATCCGTGAGTGACCTTTGTAGGTCATCTTCTCCATCTCACTTTGCAGCCCTGCTGTGATGCCCTCTGTGATGTCCCCAGTTCTTGCCTTCCTCTCCTCTCGCATAGTGTGGGGAGGGGCACCTCGGTCTCCTAAAAGGCATCTCCAAAATCAAGTCTTGAGTTTTCTAGACCCAAGGAGAACGAGGTGCACCTCATGACATAGTGTTTCCATAGTTGTTTCTCCTGTCTCGCCTGTACTGGTTCTCTTGATTGTCCACCTGCTTTGTCCAGCTCAGGCTTGTGGGGTGAATTTTTGCCTGGTCCCTCGCCCATTCTTGATGGAGTTTGTATTGTGTATGTTCTTCCTCCTCCTAAAGATTAACTGGATAGTGAAATGGAGGGGTCATCCCTCCACCTCCGCCCACACACTGATAACTCCCAGCAAGGGGGCAGGGCCCAGATGGCTGGACATACACCGTCCCGAGCCCTCCCTGGGATGGGGGCTGGGGGAAACATTCCCTGGCTGATCCCAGCTGCAGATGGCTGCACTGTGCAACAACCATCTACTGGCGGATGGGGCTAAAACGCCACCTGTCCTTCCTTCCCAGACTCTCCAGGCTTTGGGGGGCTTATCCTGGTTGTCACCCCCTTTTGCTATGCTTCTTACCAGAATATTTTCCCAGGTTTTTCCTGATAAACAAATCCTCCATTTTTGTAAAATTTATCTCAAGCTTCCTCAATTACTCTCACCTCTGAATCCTTATGATGAGTAAACCAAATTCTATTCTCACACTATTATTTTAGTATTTCATATATGTTGCTCCTGCTCTGGAAAGAGAAGATAATTTTTAATATACTGTAGTATCTTATTCCATATTTATTATCCTTATTTTCTACATACATGTTGTGGTGCTTTGACATTTTTTATCCAAAAGAATGAATAAAAGATGAGACTGACAAAATATAATAACCATAGCCATTTTTAGCCTTTTGAATGTAGATTTGGATAGAATGTGCTTTCTAGGTCCCATAGATCTACACTGTAAATTTTGTCAATTAATATAGTAGAAGAACTGTGAATGTTTAACCTTCCCATTTTATTTTATTTTTTTTTTAAACCTATCTCTATTGGATTGATATGGTTCAGCATTTCTCCTTATCAAATCATATTTTGTAAAAACTTAACTTGGATGAGATAAAAAGGCAATGCATATTTTTCAAATAGCTCCATTACAGGAAGATGACAGCAAAAACAAAAAACAGCTTTGCTGCTGATGGATGGAGGAGTGGTGGGGGGAGTACGTTACTCACAGCTGAAAGTTCAACTCATGAGATTCCATGAAAATCACCGGAGTTATTTTGAAAAGACAACTGACCCAAAATACTTTTCTCACACTTATCTCATACTTTGCCTCATCTTTCAAGCCTCTCTCAGTATCCCCAAATTATTTTTCCTTCTCATAGTCTCTTAATGGCAACCCATTACCTGTAAACTACAGTTCTAAAGACAAGCCTTTTTAAATCTTCTTAAATGTAGCTCTTGGCTATCATTCTGGCTTATTCTGTGTCACCAACTTCATCATCCAATTTGCCACTCTAGGAAAAAATTGGTTCATATTTCTGCTTTTACCTCAAGGAGCCACAAATTTTTTTCTATATAGGACCAGAGAATAAATATTTTAGACTTTGGAGTCATCTAATCTTTGTCAAAACTATCCTATTTTGCCTTCAATGTGCAAAAGTAATCACAGATCTTTACAAAAGAGGGGGGCATGTTTGTGTTCCATAAAATTGTATGAAAACTGAAAGTTTAGTTTCATATAATTTCCACATGTCTGGACACATATTGACTATTTTATATTTTTCAATTATTCAAAAATATAAAAACCATTTTTCTCTGTTCTGTGACATTATATCTGTTGCACCTGTCATGTCATTCTTTCCTTATTCTCTATGTGTCTTATTTCCAGTGTCCGATTTAAATATCATGCACCCCAAAATGTGTCAGTCCTTCTCAGAGCAGTTCCATGCTTACTTCTTCCTTTCTTCCTTCCAGAGCCTTTGGTTATATCCTTGAGGAGGAGCTTGACACAGACAGCTTCAGCTGCTGGATTTGTGAGCCTACCAGAGCTGACATTCTGTGATCCTATTAAAAAGAGTCAAATTCAGCTCTGCGAACATCATACCCTCTTTCCATGACACACGATGCCTAGTACCAACCTGATGGTCAGAGAGATTTAATTATAGAAATCTATTCCTTGCCTATTTTCAGAACTTACCTAGAGTGTTGATAAGGATGTCACACAAGAGCTCTCAGATCATAAATCTTGTGCAAGCAGGTCATTAAGGACTGAAGCCATCACTGGGGTGCCTACTGCTTTGCTTAGGGGCAGAGATGATGGTGACAACGTCTCAACAGAAAGGGGGAAGCAGACTGCATCTTCAACAGAAGCAGAGCTTTGTCTCTTTTCTTCCCCTTGACATTAAGTTTTAAAGCAGCTGCATATGTGGAAATTTGTGTAGGGCATTTGGTGGCAGACTGAATATTGTCCTCCCTGGCAATTAATACTGCAGAGAAAGATGAGATTTTTATAGGATTGTATCTCAGAACAACTTGGGAAATGAAAATCAATTCCCTGAGGAGAGACGTTCCCTTCTGGAACTCTACCCTACAACAAAGACAAAATTAGAATATATGACAGCAGGCAATGTTAGCGGGCCACAGCTTCTAGCCTAGCTACCTTAATACTTCTTCTTCAAGGTCAAAGACCTATGTTAGAATGGTTGGAGGTCCCAGACTAGATCTCTGACAAGAACTGGCATCTAAATGAGAGAATGGTAGAGCTAATGTTCTCTCTCAAAAATGGAGGTACTGAAGCACACTTCTTCCCAAGTGGATGCTCAGGGGAATCAACCCACAGAACTGATGGTTGGCATGCTCAAAGGGAATACGGATGCTCCTCTTGTACTTGCTCAAAGATTTAATTAAGACCCCAGAGATGTTCTCCAAAGAGCATAGTGGAAATGACTTTAGCTTGGAAAGTGTTCTGAGTGGGTCGTGCCCCATCTTGGTAGCAGGAAAACTTCCATAACATTTTCTTATATGATTAAATCAGAATAGCATAATTCCCAGTGGATGTCAGGGTGAGTCAGCTGTGAAGTGTAGCCCCAAGTAAAAGAACAAGGGACTTGGTGTACAGGGTGATTTATTATTAACTACCTAAAAACCATCAAGGTATTTGCATCCACTTCATAGAAAATGCATCAGTCTATTATAGAAAAGATGGAAGCTAAATCCTCTTAAGCTGGCAGGTCAGGGAGGGAAGACAATAGAAGGTAAAAGTTGAAAGCACACAGAAAGACATGAGGGTTAGCCCTTCATGGGATCAGTTAATAACTATATGACCATGGGTTACTCTATCCCATGCCTCAGTTTCCTTGTGTGCAAAATGGAGATACTGAGTCTGAACAAGTAAACTTGTAAAATTTAAAGAATGACCACATGTGTAATGCATGAGCACACAGAAAATGTTAGCCACCCCAATAGTTATTTGCATTCCCACTGAATCTGTCCAGCAGCTTGCACACAGTAGGCACTAATTGAATATTTGTTGATTCATTAGCTCATTTCCTGCAACTAAGCTGATAGTTATCCTTTTGCTAACCATGATGCCATTTCAAAGGCTAAGATTTGTCTCATCAATGCTGTGGGTTTCAGATTTTGTTTATAAGTAGTCAAGACTTGTCATTTATAAATGGCTTTTTATGAGGAAACAAGAGAGAGGGAATGGAATGCAATGAAAGACAACTGAAACATCACTCAGCAGTGACAACTGGAGCAGGAGATTGCTAAGCAAAGCTAATGAATACCTGGCCCATAGTCACTCAAAAAGCTGTAGGTACTATTATTGGCATCATTCTCTGACTGAGCTTGAAATCTGGTCTTCTAGTGTAGTGATACTGTTCAGGTTGATGTGCAGAAATATGATTAACCTGGGACATATCTGTCTAGGGATGTATGGACCTGATGGTGTTTCAATGAGTCCTGTGGTCTTTGGGTATTTGTTTATAAATACCAAAGATACCGAAGAGTCACCATATTTGCATACCACTTAAGCCTTTAGGGGCACAGTCACATGGACCAAGACACTTCCAGGCTATCGGGCATACAATCAGTATTGAAGCCACCTTGCGAACAGTGCCTGGCTCTGGAGCATTCGGAATCCTGTTACTGAAGATGCTGAATACGAATGAGAAATTTCTTCATAAGAAAATTGCTATACATTTATGAGGGGATATACAACAAACTAACCAACCTACAGTATTGATGGAATAGAGAATTATTCTTTTTGTAAATGTGAATATATTTTACTTTGGGTCAACCTAGATGGTTTTTGAACCAAAGTGAATCAAGTCATTTAAATAGAAGAAATGACTGACACAACAAGTAGACCTCCCAGGGTACTGTAGTCAAATGGGAACATAATAGGCTTTACAACTTTGATAGGAATAATCAATCCTATCAGTGCTGGCCCCAGTGGAGGTGTGTACATGTATCTAGAAAATATAAGGCAGGTGAGTAAGAATTCAAAGCTGAAAGAGATTGGTCACCACAGGGCAAATGGAGGCTGCTCTGTGAGTCCATAAACCCTGCCGGGCCTGTCATATCAGAGGAAACAGGCAACAAGAAGTGCTGGTGAGGATGCAGAGAATAAGGAACTATTTACACTGCTGGTGGAAATTCAAGCTCGTCCAATCACAACAGAAAGCAGTGTGGAGGACTCTCAAACTACTGAAAATGGAACTACCATTCCATCCAGCAACCCACTTCTGGGAGTCTACCCAAAGGTTACAAAAAGACTACTTCAAAAGGAAACTTGTACTCCTATGTTTACTGCAGCACTATTTACAATAGCCAGGATATGGAAACAACCCAGATGCCCCAAAAGGGATGAATGGATCTAAAAATTGTGGTATATTTATACAGTGGAACACTAATCAGCGATCAAAAAAGACAAGCCCATATCATTTGTGACAGCATGCACAGAGCTGGAAGGAATCATGTTAACTGAAATCAGTCTAAAAATAAAAGATAAATACCAGACGGTCTCACTTATATGTGGGTCTCATTTATATGTGGGACTTCTTGGTTTCTCATAAAGAGAAAACTTGCAAAAACTAGCAAACAAATAAGGGGCTGAAACATATAGCAAGATAGGGGGAGAAAGAAAGGGTGAAATCAGAGGACAGATGAGTACAAAGGATCAGGATGATGGTTCATGGGTGATATGGTGGTGGGAGAACTTTGGAGTACCCAACGATGTAAGATAAATACA
>PVHY01012519.1:28441-44278 GCA_004024945.1 Uropsilus gracilis | reverse complement strand
GAAGAAGGCGGGGGAGGTGAACAACAGGCCAAACAACCAACAACTGAACATCAACTTAACCAACCAACAATTTGCAGAAAAATGGGAGAAGGAGTGACTGAAGGGGGGATACAGAGGGGGGAGATGGAGGGAGGAGGAGGGATCAATTAATGCACAATTGTGACAAATCAATAAAAAATTAAAAATAAATAAATAAGTTTTTCGTTCCTTCTACTTACTGAATTTTGCCTTTAGTTCCACAAAGCCAAGAGTGAAGATTTGGGGTTACTTGTGGACTTATCCTGTGTTCACTTGGGACCACAGGGAACATTCTGCAACAAGAAGAATGCTCCTTTGCACAACAAGTGTGGAGATAATCTACCCAACTGATGGATTTGTCCTTCAGAGGGTGAACACAAGCTTTGTGTTTTCTGACACTTAACTGTGACCACTGGAATGAATCCACTGCTGACATCTCCTGACTCTGTGTAACTATTTCTTCAGTCACACCATATTCAGTTCTTCCTGCCCAAAAACACAGCTCCCAACTGGATCCTCTTCCCCAGTTTCCTCTGTTTAAATGGATTTCCCCAAGCATGCAAATTTATAAACGAGAAAACTAAGATCCCCAGACCATAAGAGTGATTGGTGATGCAACACCAGAAAATGTGCTAGGCATTGCCTGGCACAAACTCAACACCAATTGAGTGGACAAATAGAACCCAAATAACCTGGCAATAAGCATTTTCACTACTTATTTGAAATTCTAGCACTTTTCCTTAGATTGATAAATGAACTTGATTTTCTTTCCTCTGATAGAAAATTCAGCATGATTCCTAAGAAATTTTATTCCATTTTGTGTTTCTCAGTGGTCTTTTATTCATAATTTAGTCTCCCACAATTAGATTGCTATATTCATATTTTTCAAAATATTATTTTTATTTTAGATTTGCTTGTCCCTTTGTGCTAGTTCTATTATTTTTTATCTGACTTTATACTTCTGTAGCTCAATTTTCTCATTTAAAATAAGAGGACAAGGCCGGGCACGGTGGCTCGTGCTTGTAAGCTTCAGCCTATGAAGCGGCCAGGGCTAGGGATCGCGGTTCGAGTCCCGCCTGGGGCCCGTAGCGAGACCTAGTTCCAAAAAAATAGCTGGGCATGGTGGTGCACGCCTGTCATCCCAGCTACTTGGGAAGCTGAGGCTGGGGATTGCTTGAGTCTGTGGTACCCCGGGCAACGAGAGTCTGCGGTTCCACAGGCAAAAAATAGCAAGACCTAGTCTCAAAAAAAATAAATAAATAAAATAAGAGGACAAATCATCTCTAATTTCTCCTTTGTTATACATATACATAAGTGTATATATTATATATATGTGTATGTTAGACATATGTACATAAGACTATGTACAACAAAGGAGAAATGCAAATGTTACACATTCATATATACACATTCTATGTATATATGTGCTTATGACTATCAATCATCATAACTATTAAAATTAATATTTCTATGTACAATTCAAACTGTTATAGTTTTAAAAAACTGATAGTTGTTTCCTTCCAAGCATAATATACCTCAGTACTGAATAGTACTCTTGAACTCTATTAAAAGTCCCCTGAACATGCACATTATCTGGCAGCATCATTGGCAGCTAAATATATTTCTCTTTGTTAATGACTCTGTCCAAGCAACAGAACCAAGAAATTAATGAGAATGTCTCCAAAATGAATGTTGTCTTTGTATGAACTTAAACTGCAGAGGAATTATGTAAGACATTGGACTTCAGAGTACATTTCACATCCAGTGTCCATCTAGCTATTAAGGGAGACTGCTGATACTACAATGTCTACCTTCATGAACCTCTGGACAAACAACTATAACTTGGTGGCAAGCTTCCATCTTCTTCAAGGTGAAACTGTCTCATTCTAAATCTCATCTCCATAATTGGGTCCCCTTGGCAACTTACAGAAGATCTCTATCTCAGCTTACCTGCACAGTCCTTATTCACTTTTCTTTAACTTTTTGTAAACATCAGTTATATATATATTGTTAAAAAAATAAAAACAATAGTGAGAATATATATGATTAAGCAACTTTTTAACATAAATTGGCAATTTAGAGAAAAAGTTCTCATTGTTTGCCAGGTGCTTTAATTTCTCATTCTTAAAATACAAAATTTATATACTAATTTTGTTCTTGATAGTGTCATTCCAAAATTCTCTTAGACTCAGCTTCTTTTATCCACCAGAAACTTGTCCTCTCCACAGGATTAAACTTTATCATAAAAAAAGATAATAGATTCTGTTGTTCTTACTTTATGTGATACTTACCGTAATACAAGAGTCTTGAGGTTCAAGGTCAAAGTCGGTGAAATTCAAGAGTACACGATAATTTTTTTTCACTCGAATGACCCAGGAACAGTCAGTGTTACTTCTGTAAGGACTGGGATAATTTGGAGAATGAATCTCTCCACTGGGAGCCTCGAAGATACCACCACAACCTGTAGGTGGGAAATCATATTCAGTAATGAGATGAGATGAATCCCTGATATAGAAACCTTACATCATTACTTAATAATACAAAACAATATGTTAGCCTGACCACCAGTTTTAGGGAGTTTGTGGTAAACACTTTTTTTTTTTTTTGAGAGTAGTTCTTGTTATTTTTGCCCATGGAACCATTGGCTCATGTTGCCATGGTACCACAAACTCAACCAATCCCAGCTTCAGCTTCCCAGGTAGCTAGGATAACAGGCATGTGCTACCACACCCAGCTATTTTTGGGGGACTAGGTCTCACTGTGTTGCCCTGGCTGGGACTCGAACCACGATCCCTAGACCCAGGTGCAACTTACAGGCACGCACCACCATACCGACTTTGTGGTAAACACTTTTTAGGACAGAATATGTCACCCTTAATTCATGCACCCTAACAAAATGAAAATGCCTAAGAAACTACATCATATGTGTTAAATATGGATACCAAAAGTTACTTTAAAAAACTGATAAATGAAATAAAGTTTTCATGAAGCCATGAAATGTCTTTTCATTGTTTTCTAAAATTTTAACACACCACAAAAATAATGTATCTCCTTCCATGAATTTTGATAATTCAGTATTGTATGCTTTTATAAATAATTTAAAACCTGCCTTTTGAAAAGTAATTATCCTAAACTTAGCAGCTATTCAGTGTTTATACCTATGATGTTATCAAATATTTATCAATATATCTACCTCTCTATCATTTCTTGGACTTATGTTAATATAAACAAATAATGGAAAATTGTATTATTGATAATCACTTTGAAATAGACCCTATATATGTCTCCTTGAAACTACTATTAGTTTTATTTTTATTAAAATTCATGCATCATTGAAATTAGGAGCTATGTAATATACCTTGTATATTATCTAAGAGTTGAACAGATGAGACCATAAGATAGGCTGAGTCACATTTCTGTTCTGACTTTTTTTAGTTATGTGAGTTAGTCACTAATTTCTCTAAGCTTATATTTCCTTATTAATAGGATAAGGATACGAAATTAATTTCTTTCACGTCCTCATTGGGAGGGTTAAATGAGATGATTCTTGTAGAGGAGTTCAAAACTTGCCTAACATATAGTAAGCATTCATTGAGTACTTATTATTAGTTAATGTTATTGCTGAAGTCTCTCAAATGTATTATGCATTTTTATTTTTATTTAAAATTTTTATTTAAATAATCTGCAACTGCAAATTTATTTAGATTTCCTAAGCTTTTGCTCAGGAAGTCATTTCACAACCCATAATAACTTCTCAGAATTGACAGATTTAACATCCATAGCTTTGGTACTTGTTAGAAATCCTAAGCCAAAAATCATTTAGCATTTTTCTGATGATCAAATCTAAGACTGGTGAATAGGCGCAAGTTCCTTGGAAAGTCACCAATCACCCTACTTGTTTTCTCACTGTGGATTTACACACTTTCCTGTTTTTCCAGACATAGTGACTCAAAGTTACAATTGATCCCACTTTTACAGAAAAGTATATACCAAAGAAGAATTTACCACTTCAGAAGTCACAAGGTTACCAGGATGTAGCCATTATGCCTCTCTCCATTATTTCTTGAAATTTAGGGAAGGTTCAGCTGAAGTCCCTTAAACTACCTCCTTGGCTCACTCACCTCCAGGGACTGCTTGCCATGAGACATTGAAGCCTCTCCCATTTACAGAACTATCAGTCTTAAATCGGATAGCTAGCTCATTTCCAGTGCTGGAGACCTGCATAGGACTCTCAGATGATCTCCGGGCACATAACTTGGCTATTCTAGGAGAATGGAAATCAGGGCCTCCATAGATCTAGATGAAATGAAAAAAATAAAAAGAAGAAGAACTTGCATTAAGAGAGATATATTTAAGCCGTGGCTTTCACCTCTAATTATTAGAATTTATTATCATTAGAGATTGAGATCTCAGCTTCCCTGGGTAGGGATGAACTGCAAAGTTGAGCTGAACCTTCAAAGACTACCCTTTGCCCTAGAAACACATAGCTTCATCCACCCATACAGTCCCTGATTATTTCATCAGTCAGAATTGTAGAGCTGAACTGAACAGGTTATTCCAGAGTCTTCCTATTTCCTCTCTCTCTCTTTTTTTTTTTTTTGTCTTTATAAGATTTTTTTGCTTTCTTTGGCAAAAATACTGCAGATAAAACAGAATCAAGTCTAATTTGCTAACACTTCCATATACACTAAAACTACAAACTCTCATTTTGTATGTGAAAGTTCATTAAAGACTATAGATCTCCCAGTTATATTTGTAGGGTTTTCCACTTTGAATCTTTTATAAGATTAGACATTTAATATAAAGTTAGGGCTTCTTCAGAGGGAATGGAAATGTTGCCTTTATCAGCATGTTCTATAACGGCCTCAGGAGTAGATCAGCTCTGTGCCTACTCCTGTGGTGACCACTTGCTTGAAGGTGGCCAAGAGCATTCAACTTCTGCTCAAGAATTGCAGTGGACTCTGTCCCAGTGCCCAAATGGCCCACTCCAGATCCTCTCACTGGCATTTAGATCTCCTATTGCTCTTCCAGTTTTCAACTATCCAACTGACTGGGATTCAACACCCTGTGACACATTCCTCAGGCAAGTGTTTCCTTGCTTGGTCTCACACCCAGAAACTTGCAGGTTTATCTGGCCCAGCTGGGTCTCCAGAACACCTCATACTCAGGCTCCTTAAGTGCTTCAGGCTCCTGCTTGTTCAATGTGTGTGAAGTGGGGTAGAGAGAATTGGAAAAAGGGAGAAAAGAATCAAAGGGAAGAGACAATGACCTTCAGATCTGGTCAAACCTAAACTTACAGAAAATGGATGACTTATGATGAGAATTTTTAGGCATGTTAGTATCAGATCTTTCCCCTCCCCTGCTTGTATATACTCACGTCGCTATACTTAGGGTGAAAAAAGAAAAGCAGTATTCAGTGAGATTTGCAGGTAGCCCCCTCCCAACTCTACCATCTGCGCAGCTCCCCCATTTCAGAATTGCTCTTCACCCATCCCTCAGGCCCTCAGGCCCTTGCCCACCCTCAGGGAAGCTGTTGACTGATAGGGAATCACTCAAGTGTTCTCTGGGGAGAGGGAGTGAGAACAAGAAGCCTACTTTTGGGGAGGAGTATGTGATTTGAATCTATAATGATGTCTTTGTCTGAGTAATTTCGCCTAGCCTTGCAGCAAAGGCCAAAATGAATGAAACTGCTGTTCCACAGAGAGCTGACAAGGACTGTAATTGCAAAGGAATGAAGCAAGCTGACTGCCTCGGGCTTATTTTCATTAGGAGGAGCTATGTTTGTGTGGCCCTGAAGTCCCATCTGAAGCAAGGCTTTAAGGACAACCCTGTGTGGCCCTTGACACTCTACATTTGCAAAAGGAAGAAACAAGACAGTTTCTTGTTCAGAACGTCCTTTCCCTTTTCAAGAGTTCCCTGCTCCCTCACCCAGGGCAGAGCCCTGCGAGCAGCAAACTGACAGCATATGCTCCTAATCATCTGAGCCCAATAAACAGCACATATTTGGAGAGAACACTGAGCACAAGGGTTTAGTTCTACCAAAACTTGCATGTCGGCAAAATTTTCTTTGGTTTCCTCGCTCATGGGTCCCCTTGAGATCACAAACACAATGACATGAATTGGCAGGACCTAGAGCCTCCTGAAGAATAAACACTGACGCTTTTGACATTTCTTGCTTCCCCTCTTAATGTGCTGGGCTCACAAAAGACCATGGCAGAGGAACCATAGGGAGCCAGCTGCCAGGACCAAGCAATTGTCTTGGTTTATTGCAACAAGGAGTGGATTTCCTTCTTCAGCGTTATGCCAGTTCAAGCTCCTTTCCCAGAGACCAAAGTAAAATCAGTTTCAGGACCACAACGATAAAATGGTACTTTTGGCTTCTGCATATAAAGCCAATAGTTAACATATGACTAGTCAAAAACAGAAAAAAGTGGAAAGAATTTTAGGGTGTGGCTCATTTTATCTCAGCTTATGACTAAACTTGTGAGGGGAAAGAACTGGTCTGATGATCAGACATTTTAAAAAATGTACTTTTAGCAAGTGCTCAAGAGATAGGAGATTTCAAAGCCTATGGTTTTAATCTGTTTTTAAACATTTCTTTCTGCTCTGTTAGTTCCATTTAGTGTTACAGTTAAGTCAGCATTCCTGGATTATGAGTAATCAAATGACTGTTGTTCAAGGCAACTGGTCACTCTCTGGATGTGGATTTTGAGGAGGAAATATACTGGTTCCTTTCATTTTGTGAAGCCCAGGTAAGCCCATTTCTGATGACACTAGATCTTACTTGACTATGCTAAGAATAAAGGAAAATGTACAGATTGAGAACAAATGGGTCAGAAAGTCAGCAATATCTCTCAGCCACACACCTAGCAGGAGGAGTAAGTTTTGAAACACGTTGCTAAGATGTTATCAACATTCACAGTATGAGGAATGAAAAACATTTAAAAAAAAAGTTTAGCCCAAATTTATCACAGGTTTTTGCACCTGACTTGAACATTCACTTGGAGAAAAGTCAACCAGGGTTTTTGAACAAAAAGTAAGGGGGTTGCTCATTTCAGTCTTAGTAAAAAAAACCTCTCCAAGATATTTAAAGAAGTCAAAATAGTCCCCCAAATCTTGATTTTGATGGAACAAGATAATTGCCCTAATAAAACTAAGCCCCAAACAGACTGCAGCCTCTTCTCAGAGTTCTCTCCATGCAGGCTTAGGCCCCGGCTGGATGCTCTGCTTTGTCCTTTGTCCCAGAGGCTGCTCTCAGGGAACAGCCCCACTCTTCACTTTCTCACGTAATGGGTGTGACAAAACCCACAGCACAATGAACCCATTTACATTTTGCCAAGTGGGCAACAATCACATGAGCTTTGCAATCTGAAATGATGGGTTAGGAACATTTCACATTACTTTGGAAAAGTCTGCTGCCAGCCTTTTGTAAGTGTTAAGGACTTTTATGCAACTGAGAAATATCTTTGTAAGCAAGAGAGACCCTTTCGACATTCCACATATGTGTGTTTATTCCTGCTTCAAGAGTGTGAATTTTGGGAGCCAGTATGTCTATCCTCCTAATACACCCTCCATTGCCCTTATGGGATAGACTAATAATTTGGCATCCATGTTTACCTGGAGAGACGAGTATGGGTTCCCATTCAAGAATTTGCCAGCTCTACCTCTGACTACAGAGACATTTGAGCTACTAAGTACAATTCCTAGAGACTGCATTCATGAGGGGATGATTTAAAAATCTCATTTATTTTTAAGGAAAAGACTTGCTTATAATTAGTTTTTCAGTGTTAAAGTGTTCTATAACGTACATCCACTCATTTCAGTATGTTGCACACTTTCATCTGTTTTCTTACATTGACTTACAAAGAGTATTGAGCTGTGATTATTTCAGTTCTTAGCTCCTCTTCTTAGATTCTACATGGTCATGGAAAAACCCATCAACCTTTGGAGACTCAGTTTTGGTAATGGTAAACTGGGAATAAAATTCTCCTCTTAACTCACGGGATTATTTAACATTCAAATAAGAAAATTCCTTTGCAAGCCTCCACAGATGTGCATTATTTGGATATTTATTATTTACTAGGGGTAGCACTGAGGGTATGGAAGTAAACCAAACTAAAACAAAACCACAAATCCCCAGGCCTCATGGAATTTAATTTCCAACAGACCTAGAACTCTTGTCAAGATGTGCCATAGCAGGCCCTTAGCTGGTGCCATGAGAGTTGTGTGTGTACTCAGAAGCCATTAAATTTTGCAGACAGGTCAAAATTCAATCTACATATACACTAGGTTCCTGCAATAAAAAACAGATTATAGATTCTCAGAGCCAACTTGATATCTGCTACAAACCCTTTGCAGCAGTATTGGAAAAAGTCTTACCTTCAAATGCTATATAAGTGACATTTTTCAAGTTCCATTGCAGCAAATGACTTTTACTAACCACACCTGTACAACCCTCAGATAGAAACTACAATTGTCTGGGCAGCCTCTCTCTCCCCCAAGCAACTGCCTCTTCTCTACACTCTGCTGCCCCACTGCCTTGCCTCAGAGAGCTTTCTCAGACTAAAAGTGTGTGCATTAACAATTCCAAGCACAAGCCTTAGAACAATTTCAAGGAGCAAGAAGAGGTCCTCAGAGGATTCCCTCAGGATTAAGCCCCAGCTGCCCTCAGCACTCCCTTCATTGGCTCTTCCTCTATCACTTTCCCTCATTCAATCTCTCAGTCCATCTTCCTGGTGTCATCTGTTGTCTCCTAGTTAAACTGCTGACCACCAAGTCCTTAGGCACTGCTTCTGGGGAAACCCAAACTGAGATATTGATCCTCTATATCTACAAACAAAATTCATGAAGGAACAGTACTCATCAAAATGTCTGCAAATAGAACATTGTGAGCCACTGCAAAGAATTTGGGAATTTATGCAGAATGAATACCAGTTCTAACCAAATTTTGAAAACTGCAGAAGAACCATGCAAATTCCTACCTCCAGAGCATCAAAGTTGCAGTTTGCATGATATTCCACGTCAAAGTCGTGGATGGTGAGCTGAATACTACTCCCAGGGGCTGTCTTAATGTACCAGATGCACTCCTTGTTGGATGGATATGTATTAGGATATCCAGGGCTGGTGAAGGAGCCTGTGGCCCCAGACAACTCACCACCACAACCTGTTAAAACAGCAAAGTTCAGTCAATTTAAAGATTCAACTAACCAAAAAGTAACTGAAATGCACATGCCTAATTTAGGGAAAAGATTATAAAGTGATTAAAAAAGTTATAATTAAGTAGTCATAAAACAATGAGAAAAAATCATGGCTGTGAACATCATTAAATTTATTGTTTCAAAAACACTGGATATGCCATTTGATACAATAAACCTCAGTTTTTAAAATCTCTTTTACATGTAAGAGTTAAAATTCTAAGGGCTTCAAATCCTTACCTTCGTATGTAAGACCATAGGAAATAAAATATATATGATATAGCAACACAAAAACCCGCACATTTATGTTTATAGCAGTTTTATTCATAACTGCCTGAACTTGGAAGCAACCTAGAGATCCTTCAGTAGATGATAGAGAAACTGCCGTACATTCAGACAATGGAACATTATTCAACACCAATAAATGAGCTAAAAAGACACAAAGGAAAGGTATATGGATATTAATAACAAGTGAACGACATTAGTCCTGAAAGTTCTAGTTGACTCCAACTATATGACATTCTGGAAAAACATAACCTATGGGGAGAGTGAAAAGTTTAGTGGTTGCCAAGGATTAGATGGGGGAAAAAAGATGAAAAGCAGAGAAAAGATTTTTTAAGAAAGTGAAACTACTTTGCATGGTAGCAGTGGATAGATATAGGTATAAATCTGTCAAAATCCATGGGATGTACAACACCAAGAGTATAGACTAATGTACAGTATGGACTTTGCATGATTATGATGCTTCAGTGTAGGTTCCTCTGTTGCAATGTCTGTCTTATATGTCATTATCAGCATGATTTGATAATGATTTGATAATGAGGGGGGCTGTGCACATACAGGGGTAGAGATATATGAGAACTCTACATTACTCTCAAGTTTGTTGTGAACCTGAAACTCTCCTGAAACATAAAGGCTATTAAAAACATAAAAATAAATTATACAGGTCTTGAGTTAGGGACTTAGTGGCTTCCCCAAGATGATTTGGCTTGTTAAGTGGTGGAGCCAGACAGGATCCCAGTTATCTGATAGGTACTTACTTAAGATGCCTAACGACTCACATAGAGCGTAGAAATTCAGACAGAGATTTCAAAATGGAATGGGAGGGAAATTTCTAGAGCAGTAGTAAATATTGAGGATAGTTCAAACTTGAACGTCAAAAGTAGATAAACTTAAAAATTTACAAAATTAGAAACATTATCTTGTTCAAAGATAGCGATTTTTTGACAATAAGTAAAAACACTTTGCTTTGTTAACATAGCTCCTTTTCTATTTTTTCAGAATATTCTGATATGGTTTATAAATTCTTCCATGGACTTCTTTTATTCTGCATTAGGTTCTTCATGTTTAAAAATAACAGTGCCTCCTCATTCCATAAGTAAATATGCATATTCATGATGTAGAAAGTCAATTGCCAGAATTTGAAAGGTAGGACAGGACATTAAATCGAGCTCATGTCTATTGTCTACCCTGAACACATTCCTCCTGTCCAGAGAATTAGAAAAATGTTCTTAGATATTAAGTAAAAATATCATTCTGCATTTGGACACTCCATCTAACAGAAAAAGACTGAGGGGAATAATTCCTATTCAATGCTACTGTGCTTTTGAGTTATCAGTGTCTTGGTTCCATTTGAAAACTTCCATGTGTTCTGAAATCTGAAAAATTTGTACAGGTCAGTACTTCTCATATGGCCGAGTTAGTTCCCAATTTTATTTCTAGTTTAAGTCTGGTGAAAAAAAATGCCAAAATTAAATATGCTGACAATGTTTATAGACTGTGGTGACTGTTAAAAAAAAAATAAGTATCATGAAAGATTAGAAAGTGTGTTTCCTACTATTAACAGTACATGGAAAATATTCCTGAAGCCAAAATCAGCTCAGGTTGTATTTATCTTCATAACCACTGCACAACTCCAGATGACATAAATTCATTCTAGTTGTCAAGAAATTATGCTCCCTTAAGATTTGCAGCAAAAGCCATATTCGTCTCCTAGGATGCTTTGACTAAAATACCACATGGTAATAAAATCATTCTATTACCTAAACTTTTTAAACCTGTATTTCCCACTTCTATGGTTCTTGATACCAGTCATCTCATACAATTAAAAAAGTGAAAAAATCTTTTGAGAAAAATAAACTTGTGACTACATAATATAAAAGGGAAAAAAGAAATGGAAATGTAGATGTCACCTCTCTGCAATTTTATTTAGTTTGAACTCATCAGACCATCTAATACAATTTTCAATCATAGTTGATTCATATAAAAATCTGCATAACATTTTGATTGTTCTTTCCAATTACTTAAGTTTCTTTGTAAATTCCTTTGCAAATAACAGAATTCCCGTATGTTTAAACAAGTGACTGTAAGTTGGAATGATGTTCAGATTCTTATCATTCAGTGATGCTTTGAAAAATTACAGCACTTATTTGCTCACAGCTCACAGCGTACTTTTTCTTAAGATTTCAAGCGAACATAGTTTATTTTAAAAAGCAAAAATTTTTATGTGCATTATTTTCTCTTCTTGTCTATAGCACTTTATACATGTATATTTTAAAGAGAAATTTCAACATTACTCAAATGATACTCTATAGTGATGGAAAATATTTTGCGGTTGTGAGAAGAGACAGAAACTGCTGAAAATTGAAAATTCCTGAAAGTTTTCTTTTTCTCCTTTATGCTCTTACTATCGCTGAGTTTTAACATATCAAAAGGTAACAAAATAGATTTTAAAATTCACATCAATTGCAAAAAAGACTATAATTTGTTCCATTTTATGATAAGAATTAGAAAGTACTATAAAAATGTTAGATGAGGACTATCTTTGCCTTTCTAAATTTTGAAAAAGGTAAAAATAACTTTCTAATTAGATTCATTTACCCAATAAATATGTAATGCCCATATACCACAGTGCAAGCAGTTTCATAGAGAGCAGCTGCACCTAATGGCTCTTGAAAGAAAACATTTATAGACAACACATGCCTTTATACATATCATTAGACATTTTGCTTTTTCTTCAGTTTGCAAAGGGTAATTTCAATAAATTTTGATTTGACAAAAAAACCACATGAAGTTTATTTAACCTTTTGCATATTACTTAGTGGTAAGTTAGAAATGCAAGTAAATCAATCATATTAATTGCTTACAGGTAAGCTGAAAATTGCTATTTTTGTAGTAAGATGCTAGCATTATTCTCTTTTGACAATAATTTCTAGTGCACAGATGAGAAATTCTGACCAGCATTTAGCTGGTTATGCCTGAGTCTTTTTGGTATAATCACTTTTTCCTGGATTTTTTTATTCTTTGACAAATAAAAGTCTAAAAATAGGTTATGAAAATTTCTCTTAACCAAAAAAAAATTAAAATATGCAATGAACTATATTTTGTTCCATAAATTCAAGCAATCATTAGACTTATGGTGAAATAGTAAAACATGAATTTTGAACTCTCTGATTATGGGTAGAAATGCAAAATAATAAATTCCCACTAAGAGTTTAAAAATTATAAATGAAAACAAAGAAGAATTGATATTAAATGGCACTTTTAAAAAGAATGTGTAATGTGAATCTTTTAATTTATATTTATGCATGGTTTTGTACTTAGTCACAGAGTGAGACATTACAAAATAAGGAATGTGATTTAGAATCTATGTCAACACACACTGTCTCAGTTGATGTCAGTTAAAAGAACTGGGAGACAATTAAAATATCCTATTGTTTATAATTCAAAAGGAGAGAAAATGAGTTACAAATGCTGAAGCAAATCAGAAATTAAATGATTTAATTATTAATTAAGCCTCATTGACACCGCTCTTGTTCGTATTGCATAATATTGTTCATTTGATTTGATTTACTATTTCTGTACATTCTGTGATAGATACAAGGTCTGTTTTTGGTTTATTTTTAATAAAGATTTTGGAATTTAAAACTAAATTTATTTTGTCAGCCCCTCTATCAGTATAGTTATTAGAGTTGTTGTATATAATATTTAAAACATTCCACATAAGTAAGTTTCCTCATTTTACTATCCTGTTGAATTAAAACTTATTTGGGGCCAAAAAAGTGTGAGGTTTAGGACTTGAAGATCTCTTGTTAAAATTCAGTTGCTTCTGGCCGGGCATGGTGGTACATGCCTTTAAGAGGCAGCCTAGGAAGCCATGGCGGGGGCCAGGGATTGTGATTTGAGTCCTGCTGGGGGCATGTAGCGAGACCTAGTTCCAAAAAATATATAGCACGATTGTAATCCCAGCTACCTGGGAAGCTGAGGCTGGGGGTTGCTTGAGTCTGTGGTATCCCGGGCAATGTGAGCCTGCTGTTCCACAGGCAAAAATAGCGAGACCTAGTCTTAAAAAAAAAAAATACAGTTGCTTCTGTATTAGTAACATAAGAAAATCTGTTTCTAAATCTATCTGCCCATTTTGATAATGGAAGCAGTATGATTGCGGAAACATTCTGGGTGTCTACCTTTCATTTTGAGTGGAAACAATGGTACAGACACATCTCCAGATATTAAGACAAATGAAATTGCTGAGTAAAACAGTTTTGCAAATAATAGAATGATTTTAAAAAACCAGGCCATTTTCAGTCATATCTGTGACTTTAGCTGCATGATCAGGGGACATAAGAGGAATATGAAAAGAGAAATGGAGGACAGACAAGACTGGAGATGAAAATAGGTATATTGACAGATAGTTATCAGAAGTGATGTTTAGTTAATATCCTGTCCACTATCAGTTACCTGTTATGAATGATAAAGGCAAAAGAAATGGAGAATTTTCTATCACTAAATTTCAGTAACTTTGAAGAGATGATAATGATTTACAAAATATTTTAAGGGTCTATATAATGGATATGATGGAATGATGAAACTACTAACTAAGGCGTAGACAACAGAGTGATACTGAGTTTTTTGAGAGATACATATCAAGGAGAAATGAAAGTAGAGACCTTTTGCACCCAACTATAAGAGATCATTTTCATGAAGGAGATGACTTGATTTCAGAGTTGCTTCATTTCATGTTAGATTGGACAACTTTTAGAAACATTATAAAATAAATCATAGATTGTGACATGAGAACACATAGATATCAACCCTGGGATAACTAATTTTGAATTTAAAAATCTCATTTTCTTCATCTAAAACAGTAATCAGTACTTACCTGGTAGACTTGTTATATAGATTAAATGGCATAACCAAATTAAGATTTCCTGTTAAGTGCCAAGTATATAATTTCTACATAATGCTGTGCATTATACTTTAAAAAGAGTTTATCTAGAGATGGGATGAAATTTAGAGAATGACTTGAAGCTAGAAAAGGAATTGCCATAGAGCTAGAGTCATTATGAATAACTGGGCAGCGGTAAGAAATCAATTGATAATTAAGCTACAATGTAGTTTATATTTATATGGTAGTTCAGTATTTCAAAGCTTTTTTTAAATAAATACATTACCTATCTAATTTAAAATTCATGACAACTCCACAAGGTAGCCAAGAATGATATCAGGACATTTTAGAGAACAGTGAAAAGCAAGAAGGTAATGGGATTTGCAGCTTTCATAATAAAAGGATGACTTGGGGGTCAACTGAAGCCCCCATCTCCTCCCACCATGCCAACCTCCCCAGCCCTGGTTCTGTATAATCTCTGTTCCGCCTTGTTGGGCATTTCAGTCCTAAGCCACTGAAATGTCAGTGTTGAACACTATCTCCATTATTGTTCATTCCACCTACTGAGGGAATAAAATCTCTATGGCAACATGAAAAAAATAAATAAAACAAAAATCTTTTCATTTGGTTTGAAGCAAATCTGATAAAAATCTAATACTAACATTGCTATGCAAAAGCAAAACTGGAAATACAATAATGACCTAAAGATAATCATATGTTTTTCTGTTTTAATTACTTATTCTTTACAAAACTTTTAGTACTGGTGACTGATAATCTATTTTATTCTATTCTCCTCCACTGAAAGCTGAAAGGAAGCTCCACCTTATCAGCAGGAAGCATGCTGATAAACTAAACTCATAACAAGGGAAGAGTTAAAAGCTCTTCCTAAACCTGCTCACATGTCAAGATAACTTAAAAGTTTTTCATAAAAGGGCTTTTCCAACACTTCAATGATATCTAAAAAAGTTCTAAAATCCCCAAACAAAAATAAATGATGATCAATCTCCTACATATGTTCATTTTTTAGTATTCTTCTGCTAAAAAAGAGTTTTAATAAAATCAAATGAACAAGAAAATAGTTGAACGGAATTGAGGCACAGAGTTTTAAAAGTACATTTTCCTTAGGAATGCTCAGATATAGCTACTGCTGAACATGGTATTTCCCTGAAACCATGTTCCATACACTAATAGTAGTGGAGGGCTTCCAGTTTGGAACTGACATGGCCAAAGTCCAATGAAGTTGAAAGAGAAGGAGGAGAGAACTCAGCTAACAAGGACACCTTATCCTCTAATTTATTAGGAAGATCTCTTGAGAATTCAGGAGTCAGTGTTAAAAAAGAGATGAAAAACAAAAGCATAGAAAGAGAATATAGTAAAAATGCAATAAATGATGATATTCATATGCTATTTTATAAAGACCAATTTATATTGCAATTATTTTTCTTTTTCTTTTTCTTTTTT